>PQWD01003430.1:0-228699 GCA_019425675.1 Leucinodes orbonalis
CAACTCGTCGCAGGGAGGGATTCCACCCTTTCTTGTCGATATACACCTTTTCGTACCAAAAAGTACGGTTCTTCTTTCATCGTCCGAACTGCAAGGCAGTGAAATGACCTTCCTGCGTCTGTGTTTCCCGATACACAATTTAGGGGTTTTCAAGGCAAGAATGAATAGGCATTATTTGAGTTTGCGTGTGAGATGGCAGTCAAACGCACTCAAATTTTTTATAAAAAAGTCTTGAATTAACCAGCTAAAATCATTTTTCACAGTTAACTAAAATATAGTACAAAAAACTTAAAAGTAAATAATTAAAACTAAAAAATAAATAAAAGGTTTCCGAAAATACTGGTGCATTACCCCTTTGGATTGCCAGAGTGATTCTTTGTCCAAGTAGCTGCCAGATCTTTTTCCAAAAGGTGCAACGTTCGCATTACCAAACCGTGTGGAATCAATGCAAATTTCCAAGCGGTTTGTGCATAATTCCGTCGGTCTATATTCGTGCTTCGCAAATTGGCCGCCGTTTGGCCCGACCACGGTGAAATTACGCGGTGTACCCGCGTTTTTGAAGGTTTCTACCGGAGAAGCAGGAAGTATTACTGCAGTCTGGAATTTTCATTCAAGAATATGGTTGTAATGTTCTAGATTACAAGTATTTGGATATTTTTCTTCTATAACTGTACCGTTATCCACTGTCTTAAGTGCTCGATTACTCGTATTAATGTTCTTTGTGCAGGGGTTTTGGACTGTAGTCTTTTTAGTTTGTGGTTTTTGTTGACCTCTTCGACGTTTATTGCTGTGATATTCTTTTTAACATAAACGTAGCTCAATCTACCCATAGCTGTGATAGAAGGCTTATGCCAGGTAGAAAGTCGTTTAAGAATGGTTGACGTATAGTTCTTATATATCAAACAGATAAGAGTGTATTAGTCACTACTTTTTCTCTTTCTGCGTGTGTCATAAGAGAGGACTTAGAGATTTTATATCAGTGGGCAGCAGCGCCGTCTTCTACGCAAATAGTTTTGGTCACCAACCCTGCCTAGCATGGTGAATATGGGCATGTACTCCCATGGATAGCACCAGACCGAGATGTGTGACATGCAACGAGATGAACGAACTGCAAAAGGTTGAAGTTATAATGAACTGCGATAGGTTCAAGGCTATTCCATCATTTGTTTGAACATGCGAAACACAAAAGTGCATAACACTCGTGTTTCACGGGACGATATCTGGCACTGCGGTGGTACCTATCTAGACGACTGGGTATCGAGTCTACCACCTAGTAGTCCATGTTTTTTTTTAGTACATCAGCTACCTACCAAATAAGTCCCGTTTCAATTGGTTCAGCCGGTTTTTAAACGGAACCCGGAATACCCGGAACAAAGAGACAGACAAAATTTTGAAAATCGTTATTTTGGCATATATACCGTATATACTCATATGCATTAAGAAAAAAAAGATATTTTAATATTACAAACAGACACATAATATATGTAATAGGTATACTAAATACATATCATGCTAATTAAATACTTTAGCTTCTATTCATGATCAAATGCCGGTACCATTCCATTCCTAGAAATACACCAGGCTTCGGTACGTGTTGGAAATTTGTAGCGAGTTCTGAAGCCGCAAAGTTGGGCCAATTGAAAGGAAACGAGGACGTTCTGCACTGAAGTTTACTGAATCATTTAATCCTTGGAAATTAAGGATAGGTGATTTAAAATGTTTTTTGTTTTCATCTGTTTTTCTTTCGTCTTCGTCACGGTGTCTCCTTGGACTACCGAGAAACTATCACATTGGAAGCAGTATTACACTAACAGGTTAATTGTCAGCTCCATGATTACTTATAATAAAAATAAATGAATAAATATCTACTGATAATCATAAGCGTCATCTAGCCCTAAACTGAGCATAAGCCTATAATATGGATATTAAACAACGGATAATACTTATATACATTTATTTTTATAAATAACTGACTATGAGTTGTTGGTTTCCTTCAATGCCACTCTGTCATTGCCAGGCGTATCACTTACCATCAGGCGAGCGTCCAGACCATCCTGTACACTAATAAAAAAATACTTGTTATGTTAACACGGTCTCACAAAACTTATCAATGGGCAAAGTAAAGGTACTTCGAAAACGTCAAAGAGCAAGATCAGAAGCCAGAGCTCTAAGAATACAACGAAGGAATGCAATAACGTGCAGTCTCGTAGTTCCCAATCAAACCCTTTCAGCGATGGCCGACTTTGTAGCTCAGCATCGGTGATCGGAGAAATGAAGTTCGTTTGGACAAAATGTTTTAATATACGTTTAAAATCCTATCACCTTTATCCATTATATATTTATTGGTATGATCGAAAATAAGAACTACAAAACCATATTATTGTAAGATTAAAATAAAGAAGCAAATTAAAAATATCGTACTTACTTACTAATTTAGGTGTACTTACTTTCTACCGGCTACTTCCCATCTGGTAAACTTTCCATTTCGTAAACCTCAAATTATACCTATCAAAAGTTGCGTTTCGTAAACATTTCATTTCTTCATACATTTAATCCCATTTGGTAATTTGGTAAACTTCGTTACTATTGTTATTTTTGTACGGTACAGTCAGTGTCAAGTTAAATTGAAATTAGTTAAAGGTTTTTAAAAGCTTTACAGTATAAGATAGATTCTCGATCAACAAAAATCGGTTAATGTCTGTCAAAATACCATATGCCGCAAAAGAAAAGGAACGTACGCAACTTTGTTTCTGCTTTAAATTTTTTGTTGGTTTTACAGTAATGGTGAAATATTATCAAAACGAAGGAAAAGATCCATCCAAAACGATATACAAATTAACAATCTACTTGGCGATTCCAAAAATTGAAAAAATAATTGAACAATTTTTAAAAATAAATTTATAATGTTTTGTTATTGGCTTTGTAGTGTTTCTTTTTAACTTTGTAATTTTTTAACTACATATTGTTTTTGTTTATATACCAAATCTGTGATAAGTGTTTATTTTTTATAGTTGATTTTGCATGTTATGTTATAATTGTCGAGAATTGAGAGCGTCGGTGGCTCAGTGGTGTGGACTGTCGCCTTCCTACCGGGAGGGCTGAGGTTCAAATCCCGACACGTACCAATGTATTTTCGAATTTTCGAAAATAGATGTACGTTATCCGACGCTCTTACGGTGAAGGAAAACATCGTGAGGAAACCTTCATGCACGCCTGCGAAGAGATTCGAAGGTTGTGCGTGAAGTCGTCCAATCCGCACTGGGCCCGCGTGGACGACTAAGGCCTAATCACCCTATACGGGTAGGCTCGTGCCCCTCGGTGGGGACGTTTAATGAGCTGATGATGAATGATGATGATGATGATGTTATAATTGTGTATGGTGTGAACGCGACTATTGATCTGGGATTAAAAATATATGACAATATTATTATTACTTTTGTGTAAGAAAAATTCTTACTTGACTGTACCCAATTCAACAGAAATTTTACTAAATAGGAACTAACATATGAAATTACTGAAATGATTTCGAAATGGGAATAAATGTATCAAATTTAGAATGTTTACCAAACGCAACTTTTGGATAGGTACATATTGAGGTTTACGAGATGGGAAGTTTACGAAATGGGAAGTAGCCTTTCTACCTGTATTTGTATACTAGGTGTGCCCCGTGGTGTTCATCGTGGAATAAGATATTTTCCGCATTAAAACTTATTTATATCAGACAAGTGATGTCCACTGAAGATGGTGGGCATCTATGATAACTTTCGTTCCGATCGCTCATATCTGCATCATTGGCTATCCGCAACATTCCTTAAGACATCTGCCCATATTTAGGCTGGCAGTCCTACGCCTGCTGACGGAACTTAGTCTATAACGTAGAATATTATTTTAAATATAGAAGTAGGCATGGAATAAATTTAGTTATAAATAAATGCCCTTAATACGTGATCAGACTGTTGACAAGTACTGACCAATAACGTTAATTCGGGCTGCGTTCAGTGACGTGGGAGTGACGCGTGACAGCTTAAATCTGTTTTTATTTTATTAAATATCGTTTGAACTATGTGAATTGATTGAACACATCGTTTCGCATTATATTTTTCAACCATATCGTTCATTGGGTGATTTTATGCGAAAGCTATTTAGTTGGTAGTGATAACAAATTAATAGGGAAGATGCACAAATTTTATTTTTGTGTTTATTTTAAAGAACTACATTTGGAATAGACCACAAGTATATTTAAAAATCAAAAAATGTAATTTTCTGCATAAAAATGCGGTTTTGAAATTAACAATTTACAATTTCGCGCCAAAACGGGCTGGAGTGACGTTTGACGTCAGATATGTGAATGTACCTCCTTTTTTCTTCAAGGACTTTCATACTTTGCATTTTTTTCTCGACTGTCGAGATTTATTTTCGAGACCTTTTCTTTTGCTCACTACTTTCATTTTCCTGTTTGGTGATGAAACAATCATATTCTAGATTATCAGTAGACATTGTGCTTTGATATTTCAATAAAGTACCGTAAAAAGTCCATATTTCGCATCAGGCTTATTGCGGTTTGTAAAACTCCACTTCCGACTTTACAGTCCTAAATTTCATTTTTATTCGAAAGTGCAGAATTTGCCGTTTTAATGTTCACTTTTTTACTAAACCTTTAACGTCAAAACAATATGTCATACATAGATGACGTAAATAACAGTGATTGGTGTTTTAATTTACGTTCCGTTTCAAGTAATTTCAATATGTAATTATTTTTAAAAAATAGCGTTAATTAATATATAAACCGTACGGTCCCTTCTTTTATGTTATTTTTACATTTTAATATCAAAATATTCATTTATATGTTAGGTTTGTTCATTTACATTTCCAACATCACACATGTGGTGTAATAATCAAGATGTCGGCTTCTTTACCAAGGGTTGGGTTCGATCCCCGAGAAGTACAAACATTTGTGCTCATGTCTGTTTGTATTGCTCTGAGTGTTTTCTATGTATAAAAAAATGTATTTACAAAAAAAAATCAAGCTTAATGCGTAGTTTGGGACTAGATGGCGCTGTGAGTGAAAATTCACGAATTCAAAGTCACTTAAACTTTAAATTTGTAAACCAATCCCGCAGTAAGTATCCAATTATCAATATTGGTTACAATGACAGACTATATTCACGGTCTCCCCAAGGATCATTCTTATATGACTTTCAATATATAAATAATAATCTTAACTTCCGGTAACTTGCACTCATACAAATTCATAAGTTTACATAATCGACATTACATAATTTACCTAAAATCAAAATAAGAGAATAACATTAAATAAAAAAAAACATTTTTTTATGTTAATAAGTATACAGGACGGTCTGGACGCTCACCTGATGGTAAGTGATACGCCAGACCATGACAGAGCGGCATTAAAGGAGACCAACAACTGATAGACAGTTATTATCCTCCATCAATGCCGCAATGCGCCCGTCACCCGAGACAACAGATGTTAGGTCTCTTATACCCGGTAATTTCACTATTCAATTACAATTACAGTTCAAATTTAATTCAAGAAATTGCGAGTAAAATGTAAATAGTTAATAAGATTAATGTCAAAATAATTACAGAATAATTTGAATTATATTACAAATAGACTAAAACTAACATACCAATTGGATATGTCAACATTTTCTAAAGTCAACGTAATTACTAAAAACATAGCTTACATACAAAATCATTATTGTATAGAAACATGCCTTTTTACTTTATCTCCTAGAGTATTGAGATTGCAGTACCCGTATTGCAAGTCTTAGCGACGCCATTACGCGTCGGACGCATTTAGCAAATTGTGCATTTTAATTGCAGCTACAGCTTGCGATAAAACACGATGGCTTTGCGATTTTATTGCTGTTATAAAAAGTATCCGATATTTATGGATTCAATGTATCTTGACGAAGCAATGCGATGCAGGTTTCCGTATTAAATACGTATATAAAATATGTCTATTCTTAGATAAATCGATGAGAACTAAGGAAATTAATAAAGAACCTTTTTTCCTAAATAATTCCATTTGATTGGACAAGCTTTTTTATACTTTGCTGAAGCAGATAATAGCCAGAGCGACAAGATATTTTTTGTGATCACTGGACATTGTAACTAGACAAATAACAACATTGCAAGACTATCAAAGATAAGCAAATGTGGAATCTTTGTTGTGTCTCATGAGCATATGAGTAACTTAAGTTTTTGTGAGTATGGTCGTTCCTGCTAATTCATCACATTATATGAAAGTTAAAACGTTTTCACACACATTACATTGGTATATTTATTATTATTTTTTATGTCACTAAAGAATACAATTTATAAAACAAAATAGCATAAAAACATCGCCTTACAAATCGCCGTATGTAAATACAAATTGCTATCTACCTGACCTGCAGGACGTAGCGTGACAAAAAGTAAGTAAAACCTCAAACAAAATAAAACGGAAGAAAGCTGAATCGCTTATTTTAAATTTCAAATTGACTGTGTAACATAGGGGGAGGCGAAGAAGGCCAATGCACCGGTCATTTTGTATGATAATGAATACTGAGCCGAACGTAATTGTATTCATTGAAATCTGCAGTTTCGAGAATGCCTAGTGTAATTTTTTTTCGAACTGGCTACTGCTTTACAGCTTAACCAGGCGTGTGGCGAGCGCAGATGGCTCTCTACTTTAAATATTTACACAACGAGCCTACCAGTTTACGCTCTGTGAGACGAGTCAAGACGCACGAATATTAGAAGAAATTACCGGTTTTTTTTCAAATTGCCATCCTTTTGTCAATTGTAACATGCCATCATCGCAATGAATCCAGTAAATTTGCCAAGAAATATAATAACTTTTCACAGGTAAGAACCGAAAAGAAATTGCGACACTGGGAACTGCCTATAAACTTGGCGGCTTGTCCAGTCTAATGTATATTCTGATGTCTGTGGGTGCAGACAGTCTTGACGGTATAAATGACTACCTATTATTATTAATTTCCTTCAACTGTGCATCTGTACTGATCAAGCGTATTACTACTACAGGTGACTGAATTGACCGTCCGTAGCGTCCTTGCAGTTCGCAATCTACGGGGCGTTGAAGATGACATATGTATCTCTTTTTGGTATATATCTTTCTTTTAACTATGGAATGCAAGGGCTGTTTTTTGATGCTAATCATCATCATCAAGCTCATTAAACATCCCCATCGAGGGGCACGAGCCTAGCCGTATAAGGTGATTAGGCTTAGTCGTCCACCGCGGGCCCAGTGCGGATTGGACGACTTCACACACAACCTTTGAATCTCTTCGCAGGCGTGAATGAAGGTTTTCCTCACGATGTCTTCCTTCACCGTAAGAGCGTCGGATATAACGTACATATATTTTCGAAACCTCAGGCCTCTCCTGGTAGAAAGGCGATAGTCCGCACCATTGAGCCACCGACGATAATATGCTAACGATATATGCTAATAGCCGACCGACCAGTCCATAAAAAAGAGGAAAATGTATACTTAAAATTATAGGCCAATAGCTAAACTGCCCGTATTTTCAAGGTGTTTGAGCGCGTTATTTACGAAAAAAATTTCGAGAAATATCAGATAACTCGCAAGGAACAATTTGGCTTCCGTAGTATATAAAAATACTACGAAGGCAATTTATGATTTTCTTAACCTCATTATGACCTCTGTTGATAAGCGAGAACATGTTTGCTCTATCTTTATGGATATGACAAGCATTTGATTATGTAACACACAAATTGCTCCTATCTAAACTTTACGCATATGGTATCAGAGGTGTTAGTCATAATCTTGGAGAGTTTATCTTGTTACATGGAAGCAATATACGGCGATTACTAAATTTTGTAAAACATCAAAAATACAGAAAGATTATATATCTATGTTAGAGACGTAGAGTCAGGTGTGCCTCAGGGAAGTATTCTCGGCCCCTTGTTGTTCATCGTAATACATAAACGACCTTCCAAAATCTGTTGAACATCCACAATTTATTTGCTGATGATTGTACTGCGACAATAAAATGTAAAAGCGTGTTAACTTTATGAAACGGAAATTAATAATGCGATGAATAAACTAAATACAGGTTGGAGAAATGATCTATTACTAAATACTAAAAAAAACAATATGCATTTTAGACAAAAAACTATAATTCCTGATGTTTCACTTAAATGCCGAGAAGATATAATAGAATCTGTTGCTGTTACTAAGTTTCTTGGGTTGAATATCGACTATCAAATGTCCTGGAAGCCCATATTGAGTATTTGTGTGCTAAAATAAATAGCTTCATATTCGCTTTATATAGACTGTCTAAAATAGCTAATATTGAAACTGTCATAGCAGCTTACCGTGGTTATGTAGAGTCCATACTGCGATACGGAATAATATTCTGGGGTAATTCAGTCAACAAAACTCTACTTTTTAAGACCCAGAAAAAATGCGTACGAACCATGAAAGGTTTAAAACAAACTGACAGCTGTAAGCCCCTTTTCAAACAAATGAAATTATTAACACTTCCTTCTTTATACATTTACGAAGTGGCAATATATGTTTTGCAAAATCAGCATGAGTTTACTAAATTTTCAGAAAATAATTCACTAGGGAGTCACAGACATGGAAATAGAATATGTGCAAAACCATGTAAGACAAAACTATTTCACTGTAGTTTCTTTGGCATGGCTTCAAAAATATTTAATAAAGTTCCGAATGACTTAAAGTTATTGCCAATTAAGATATTTAAAAACGTTTATTAACATTATTATTAGATAAAACTTATTATTCAATTGAGGACTATTTAAATGACAAAGCTTTGAAATGACTGGACATGATTTGTAAATTTTTAATATTTTTTGTGCATGATTCGTACGTACAATATTTCAAAAAGTATTGATTGTATAAATTGACATCTTTTTATTTATTTTACTTTTGAATTAATGTTTGATTATTATTATTATTATTTTGACATTTTATTGTATTTATTCATTTCAAATCAATTGTTAATCTATGAATAATCATGTGATTATATTTGTATACCTTGACAAAGGTGGAAATGTAGTGGGACGTATCATAAAATTTTGTCATCTTTACCATGTTTTAACCTATGTTTCACAAATAAAAATATTCTATTCTANATTGATCTGGGATTAAAAATATATGACAATATTATTACATTACTGTGTAGAAAAATTCTTACTTGACTGTACCCAATTCAACTTTTACTCAATAGGAACTAATAAATGAATTACTGAAATGATTTCGAAATGGGAATAAATGTATCAAATTTAGAATGTTTACCAAACGCACTTTTGATAGGTACATATTGAGGTTTATGAGATGGGAAGTTTACGAAATGGGAAGTAGCCTTTCTACCTGTATTTGTATACTAGGTGTGCCCCGTGGTGTCATCATGGTATAAGATATTTTCCGCATAAACTTATTTATATCAGACAAGTGATGTCTACTGAAGATGGTGGGCATCTATGATAACTTTCGTTCCGATCGCTCATATCTGCATCATGGATAGCCGCAACGTTTCTTAAGACATCGGCCCATATTTAGGCTGGCAGTCCTACGCTGCTGACGGAACTTAGTCTATAACGTAGAATATTATTTTAAATATAGAAGTAGGCATAGAATAAATTTAGTTATAAATAAATGCCCTTAATACGTGATCAGACTGTTGACAAGTGCTGACCAATAACGTTAATTCGGGCTGCGTTCAGTGACGTGGGAGTGACGCGTGACAGCTTAAATCTGTTTTTATTTTATTAAATATCGTTTGAACTATGTGAATTGATTGAACACATCGTTTCACATTATATTTTTCAACCATATCGTTCATTGGGTGATTTTATGCGAAAGCTATTTAGTTGGTAGTGATAACCAATTAGTAGGGAAGATGCACAAATTTTATTTTTGTGTTTATTTTAAAGAACTTCATTTGGAATAGACCACAAGTATATTTAAAAATAAAAAACCTGTCAATTTCTGCATAAAAATGCGGTTTGAAATTAACAATTTCAAATTTCGCGCCAAAACGGGCTGGAGTGACGTTTGACGTCAGATATGTGAATGTACTATTTTCATTTTCATGTTTGGTGATGAAAAACAATCATTTCTAGATTATCAGTAGACATTATGCTTTGATATTTCAATAAAGTAACGTAAAAAGTCCATATTTCGCATCAGGCTTATTGCGGTTTGTAAAACTCACTTCCGACTTTACAGTCCTAAATTTCATTTTTATTCGAAAAATGCAGATTTTGCCGTTTTAATGTTCACTTTTTACTAAACCTTTAACGTCAAAACAATATGTCATACATAGATGACGTAAATGACAGTGATTGGTGTTTTAATTTTCGTTCCGTTTCAAGTAATTTCAATATGTAATTATTTTAAAAATGTTTTTTGCGTTAATTAATATATAAACCTTACGGTGTCCCTTCTTTTATGTTATTTTTACATTTTAATATCAAAATATTCATTTATATGTTAGGTTTGTTCATTTATTACATTTCCAACATCACACATGTGGTGTAATAATCAAGATGTCGGCTTCTTTACCAAGGGTTCCGGGTTCGATCCCCGAGAAGTACAAACATTTGTGCTCATGTCTGTTTGTATTGCTCTGAGTGTTTTCTATGTATAAAAAAATGTATTTACAAAACAAAATCAAGCTTAATGCGTAGTTTGGGACTAGATGGCGCTGTGAGTGAAAATTCACGAATTCAAAGTCACTTAGACTTTAAATTTGTAAACCAATCCCGCAGTAAGCATCCAATTATCAATATTGGTTAACAATGACAGACTATATTCACGGTCTCCCCAAGGATCATTCTTATATGACTTTCAATATAAAAATAATAATCTTAACTTCCGGTAACTTGCACTCATACAAATTCATAAGTTTACATAATCGACATTACATTATTCACCTAAAATCAAAATAAGAGAATAACATTAAATTAAAAAAAAACATTTTTTTATGTTAATAAGTGTATAGGACGGTCTGGACGCTCACCTGATAGTAAGTGATACGCCAGACCATGACAGAGCGGCATTAAGGAGACCAACAACTGATAGTTATTATCCTCCATCAATGCCGCACTGCGCCCGTCACCAGACCAGAGTTTCTTATACCCAGTAATTTCACTATTCAATTACAATTAAAGTTCAAATTTAATTCAAGAAATTGCGAGTAAAATGTAAATAGTTAATAAGATTAATATCAAAATAATTACAGAATAAATTTGAATTATATTACAAATAGACTAAAACTAACATACCAATTGGATACAAATGTCAACAATTTCTAAAGTCAACGTAGTTACTAAAAACATTTATAGCTTACATACAAAATAAAAATCATTTTTGTATAGAAACATGCCTTTTTACTTTATCTCCTAGAGTATTGAGATTGCAGTACCCGTATTGCAAGTCTTAGCGACGCCATTACGCGTCGGACGCATTTAGCAAATTGTGCATTTTAATTGCAGCTACAGCTTGCGATAAAACACGATGGCTTTGCGATTTTATTGCTGTTATAAAAAGTATCCGATATTTATGGATTCAATGTATCTTGACGAAGCAATGCGATGCAGGTTTCCGTATTAAATACGTATATAAAATATGTCTATTCTTAGATAAATCTATGAGAACCACAGACATCCGAATATACAATTAGACTGGACAAGCCGCCAAGTTTATAAGCAGTCCCAGTGTCGCAATTTCTTTTCGGTTCTTACCTGTGAAAAGTTATTATATTTCTTGGTAAATTTACTGATTCCTTGCGATGTTGGCATGTTAAAATTGTAACAGGATGGCATGTTACAATTGCACAGGATTTTGGGAAAAAACGGTAATTTCTTCTAATATTCGTGCGTCTTGACTCGTCTCACAGAGCGTAAACTGGCAGCCAGTGTATGCTCGTTGAGCTTACATTTGTCGCACTTAAAAACGCGGCTTGCCCTATCTCCTGTATTGGGAAATCTGTGATGAGAACTAAGGAAATTAATAAAGAACCTTTTTTCCTAAATAATTCCATTTGATTGGACAAGCTTTTTTATACTTTGCTGAAGCAGATAATAGCCAGAGCGACAAGATATTTTTTGTGATCACTGGACATTGTAACTAGACAAATAACAACATTGCAAGACTATCAAAGATGAGCAAATGTTGAATCTTTGTTGTTTCTCATGAGCATATGAGTAACTTAAGTTTCTGTGAGTATGGTCGTTCCTGCTAATTCATCACATTATATGAAAGTAAAAACGTTTTCACACACATTGCATTGGTATATTTATTATTATTTTTTATGTCACTTATATAAAGAATACAATTTATAAAACAAAATAGCATAAAAAACATCGCCTTACAAATCGCCGTATGTAAATACAAATTGCTATCTACCTGACCTGCAGGACGTAGCGTGACAAAAAGTAAGTAAAACCTCAAACAAAATAAAACGGAAGAAAGCTGAATCGCTTATTTTAAATTTCAAATTGACTGTGTAACATAGGGGGAGGCGAAGAAGGCCAATGCACCGGTCATTTTGTATGATAATGAATACTGAGCCGAACGTAATTGTATTCATTGAAATCTGCAGTTTCGAGAATGCACTAGTGTAATTTTTTTTCGAACTGGCTACTGCTTTACAGCTTAACCAGGCGTGTGGCGAGCGCAGATGGCTCTCAACTTTAAATATTTACACAACGAGCCTAAGCGTTCCAGAGTTGGACTCAACCTTGCATAGGGTGTTGCGGAAGGGCTAACCTCGTTAATGTTTGAGGCGAAAAGCGGCTCGGCATATGACAGGTACGCGAATAAGGTAGTGGACTCAGTATTGAATCTTAGTAGGTACCACCGCAGAGCCAGATATCGCCCAGTAAAATAGGAGTGATCCAGGATGAGGACACTGTAGCTAGCAAAATTACCGCTTATGAAAAGACTTGACGGTATTAATGACTACCTTTTATTATTAAATTCCTTCAACTGTGCATCTGTACTGATCAAGCGTATTACTTACTACCAGGTGACTGAATTGACCGTCCGTACGTCCTTGCAGTTCCCGCAATCTACTGGGGCGTTGAAGATGACCTTATATATATCTTCTTTTTGGTATATACTCTTTCTTTTAACTATGGAACTGCAAGGGCTGTTTTTTATGCTAATCATCATCATCAGCTCATTAAACATCCCCACCGAGGGGCACGAGCCTAGCCGTATAGGTGATTAGGCCTTAGTCGTCCACGCGGGCCCAGTGCGGATTGGACGACCTCACACACAACCTTCGAATCTCTTCGCAGGCGTGCATGAAGGTTTCCTCACGATGTCTTCCTTCACCGTAAGAGCGTCGGATAACGTACATATATTTTCGAAAATTCGAAAACATTGGTACGTGTCGGGATTCGAACCTCAGCCCTCCTGGTAAGAAGGCGACAGTCCGCACCATTGAGCCACCGACGATAATATGCTACACGATATATGCTAATAGCCGAATTAAAATTAAAAATCCCGATATATTTTTCAGGTAAAAAGTATCTGTAAAGATTTATTTGAATAAAGCATTTTTTCAATTTCATTTTTGAAAAAATATCCAAAGCATTTTCAAAATTCTAACACCATACAATCCGCCATTAAATTCTGCATCTCATGATACTAAACAATCCTGGCTAACTTGCATAGTTTCGAAGATTTTGCTCAATTGATGCGAACGCTGAAAACGAACGTATAGACATCTTCAATGCCAAAATGCAAAGGGACTTGTAATGTAGCATGTTGTAATGGCGGCGCCCAGGTTGGCTGTTCGGCTATATTAAAGTTCAGGATTTAGACAAAACGGACGTTAAAAGTAAGTTTGGTGTTGAACAAATAATAATGTCCCGGACTTTGACTGAAACCGAAACGTGTAGTGTGATAGAATCTGAGGATGAATTGCAACTTGAAGATTGCCTTCTACGTTTCATAACGCTTGGTATTTGAGTTCATTCTCATCTAATTCAGTAATTGCTTTTTTATTTGGTGTATTTCAATGAAAAGGTTTGGGATATTTTGCTATAAACTTAATTACATTTTTCCTGATATCTGGTAGCAAGAATAATAGGTAAAAAAACCCGTGGATATGGCAAGGCAGGACATTTTTTAACACAAAGCTGGACTATGGACCATAACCCACTACGCGGGCCTAATGTCATGTTCATGCACACAAATGTTTGCACTGCCCGGGATTGAACCCGGAACCCTTGTGTTGCAGTCGACCTCTACACCTTACATCTTAACCGGGCAATTAACCAGATGGCCCTTACATCTTAGCAATCAGCGAGCGCAAATGGCTCTCAGGCTTCTGTCCTCTCGACATCACAGTTTAAATTCAGCTCTTAGACCTCAGTGGAAGTTCTTTCTTTACTAAGCTAAATTGCATGCGATAGATTTTACTTGAAAATATTACCGCTATTCCATAGTACTTATTTAGATTTCCCAATACAAATCGCCGACCTAAATCCTATTCATAGCTGTCAAGTTATTTCACGCCAAATATTTCTAACAATTTTATAGCTGAAAACCAGTGAAACGTGACCTCAAAGCCCGTTATTGTGAGGGCACCGCGATACGGTTGTGTAATCAAATACTCTTTTAAAACTCGACAAGTTTGATCCACAAATGAATTGGAGCAGATATTTTCCTTTTATTTTAAATAAAACTAAATATCTACCGACATCCACATTGTTTTATATTTAATGAAAATAAAAATAAATAAATAAATATATATTATATAATATTATATATATATAAATAAATAA
The DNA here is from genome assembly GCA_019425675.1 of Leucinodes orbonalis. NCBI lineage: Eukaryota > Metazoa > Arthropoda > Insecta > Lepidoptera > Crambidae > Leucinodes > Leucinodes orbonalis. The sequence goes on from PQWD01003430.1 coordinate 14,815, forward strand.
TATATATATATTATATATATATATATGATATATATATATATATATATAATATATTAATATATATATATTATATATATATATATATATTAAAATATCTACCGACATCCACATTGTTTTATATTTAATGAAAATAAATAAATAAATATATATATATATATATATATATAATTTACGATCCTTATTTTCTGGTGACACATACCGCTCTCATAAGATGGTAGTCATTTATGATGGTAAGTGTAGATATATAATATATATATATATAAAATATCTACCGACATCCACATTGTTTTATATTTATGAAAATAAATAAATAAATATATATATATATATAATTACGATCCTTATTTCTGGTGACACATACCGCTCTCATAAGATGGTAGTCGGGAACTCGGGACGGACGGCTTAACGTGCTATCTGAATTATCTTTCTTATCGGACAATCAGGTCATTAAACTGCAATATCCAAACCAAACTAGGATAAAATGCACAAAGTGACGTTTCCACTCGGGATTCCAAACTACGATGATTTACAAATAAATCCACTGGCATTCACACAGCGTCATCTAGCCCAAGTTAAGCGTGAAGCCTGTATTATGGTACTAAACAACGGATAAATATACTTATATATACATATATATTATACATAGAAAACACCCAGACCATTACAAACAGACATGTTCATGCACATAAATGTTTGTACTGCCCGGTGATCGAACCCGGAACCATTGGTGTTGCAATCGTCTGAACCGCAACACCAAATAGGTTGTCAAATTTTTTGAAATTAAACAAGAATTTTTCCCCTTTGTGTACATACCTCGGTGAGCATAATTAAATGTACTACTGAACACAAGTATCAAAACCACACAGCGATTGCGCCCAATCCGTCATCGTATATGGTAACCACAAAACGGAATGAATCACAAAGTAATTTGCTAACTCCCTTTATGCCTCGGAAATTATACGGGACGCTTGAAGAACGGGGAGGAAATTACGTGCGATACAATATATTATCTTCAGTTGATTATGATTTTTGGGAGGCTGCGGCATTGTTCGGGGATCTTACAAACTTAATTGAACCTTTGAAACTTTTATATATGCGAAGTCAATAGAATTTAAAACCGAATCAAGTTATTTGCATGAGTGTGTTTTTTTATATAGGATCTTTCAATATCTCTCTCGTCGAGAGAGATATAAAAAAATCCTTTTGTGGCGGTGGCCATCTTGGACCAACTGTTATCAAATATAATTAAGAACACTCTCACCAAATTAACCTTTCAAACAAAAAGTAAACTAAATTAGAATTGGTTTATCCGTTTGGAGCTACGACGCCACGGACAGACACACACGTCAGACTTATAACACCCCGTCGTTAAATAAATATATATTCTTGAATTTTCTTACTTTAACTTTTTCGTTTTGTATGCCCTTACTTCGTATCCTAGTACTTGGTACTGGTCCCCCAAAGGTCGACCTCGGACCATGGGGGTCCAGTGAACACCTCATTTTTAGGGGCTAAGGATCCGACAGTGGACAAAACAGTTTTGTATGACTCTAACTTAATTCCGATGGTTCATCATCAACTCATTATACGTTCCCACCGAGGGGCACGAGCCTACCCGTACGCGGGTGTATAGGCCTTAGTCGTCCACGCGGGCCCGGTTGGACGACTTCACGCACAACCTTTGAATCTCTTCGCAGGCGTGCGCAGGTTTCGTCACGATGTTTTTCTTCGCCGTAAGAGCGTTGATAACGTACATATGATTTCGAAAATTTAAAACTCATTGGTACTTGGTAGGTTTTGATCCTGCGCCCTTTAGGTAGGAAGGCAAGTCCACAATCTGTTGGTTATCTTCAGCAAATAATTGTACGATTTTAACCTCTAACAGATATTACATAATATCGTTGTATATTTTAATATGTGAACCGTGTCGTTATTATAGATGACGTGAACATAAGTATAACAACAGGAAAATGCTTATCCGTGATTCCGAAACGGGATTCTCGTAACGAAATGGGAGTAGGTAGGGCTGATTCGGCACATATATGAAAAGGTTTGACGAGCTATTGTAGCTTACTAATCCAATAATTTTAATAAATATTATAACAATACAATGAAGCATACATATTGTATTGGAAAAGTTGTTGCTATGCTAGCAAGAAATATGTTCCAAAGATAACATTATTATTGCTTATTGAAATCTAAGCAACCAAATAATCTCTCTTCTCTTTACCTTATACTTAATTAAAATATACCTGATATTAAATATGCCTAGAAACAACATTCTATTGCCAAAAATTTATATAAAAAAGAGTCTAGTACTAGTAATAATATGTTAGATTAGTTCGTGCTAAGTCCATCATTAATCCAGATCAAACTTTTTTTAACGCATTTATAACTCTTCAATATTATCTCCAGCATTGCATACAACAACTGACTTCAAGTTCAGATGTTCTGTTCCACGTAATCAAAGTGCACTGGACGAACAACACCTTAGTAAACCCTTCATCGTTCGAAAGCAAAATATAGCCATACATTATTCACCACCGGCCCTAAGCCCCCGAATTTACCTTCCGCAAAACGGAGCAGTCGCTTTAAAATTCAAATTCGTCTAACCGTGACGCCGCAGGTCGATTTGAGTGCAAATACAAGACTAAGTTTGGACAATAGCTAACTTAATTATCATAATAGCATTTAGGCTAACATTTTCGGATTTGGTCAGCGTTTAAAAGCGTCTCTTACCCTGAAATGGCCAAATGATGATATTTAAATAAATATACTCGTAAAATGAAGAAATAAAACACCTTTTTATTTTATTTGTTAAACTTTTATTTTATTTGTTGACTATTGTTAATACGCAATCATAAATTAATCAATATAAAACCAGTTCGCTAACAACCATCAAACAAATCACGCGTTCTCACTTTTACCATCAATTTCCATCTAGAGTTTAAATAAAGTCCAAATAAAATTTCATATTTTAAATAAACATCCGTTTTATCACTAAACAGTCCAATAAGCTGCGGTATTCCCGTACAATTATTGACTATTTATTATCTACGGAGGACAAATTTAAGTAATTAACGATGGACATATCTGAGTGTGCCTTAGTATAACAATCTGTAGCAGCAACTGGTATGGCAGAAGAAGTAGGTAAAAAGAGCAGCTCAAGTAGGTTTCAAAGGAAGAAAAAAAAACTAATAAAAAAACTTAAATACATTCAAAGTCAAAAGTAATAATTGTTATAGTTTCAAAGATGAACATCGTTTATCGATCGGTCGTAGACGACACATTTGGTGTTGCGGTTGAGACGTTGACTGCAACACCAAGGGTTCCGGGTTCGATCCCCGGGCAGTACAAACATTTGTGTGCATGAACATGTCCGTTTGTAATGGTCTGGGTGTTTTCCATGTATAATATATAGTATTTACAAAAAAATATATAAACAAGTATGATTATCCGTTATTTAGTACCCATAATACAGGCTTCACGCTAAACTTGGGGCTAAATGGCGATGTTTGAATGTCAATGGATATGATATTTTTGTGAATAACTTTCATCGTTATCGTTATACACGATTTTGTCAATTTTAAAAATGTATCTATTTTTGATGCTGGTTATGGAAACCGGGTCGTTATGGTATTCATAGCATATTATTGTATTAATTAGTATTATCTGCAAATAGCATGATGTGCGATTCAGAGAGCACGTTCAGTCGTCGATCCTGCTTCTATCTCAGTATGCACGTCATTAACACCCACCAATCTATATTTGAGAGGTGAACAACCCGATCTCGCCATAGCTGTTTAAAGCCTGTGCCCGGTATTGAAAAGCTTATACGATGATGAAAGAAAGAAGAAAGAAAGAAAAAAATCTTTATTCAAATAAATCTGTTACAGATACTATTGAATCGTCAATTGTTATTATTATCATATTTTTTGTGACTCTACCACCGGTTCGGAATAAGTAGGATCTTTATTTATTTATTTATTTATTTGTATTGCATCACATATGTATTCCATAAGGTGTTACATTGTTGGATTGTAAACATATGGACCCTGGGAGGGTGTTGCAATTTAACATTGTACATGCAGTTTAACATATTAATAAATAATTTCGAAAAGTCAGTACATAATTAAATTCAGTTAATAACAAATTAAATCAAATTATTCAAAGGTAATAGATTAAGCAATAAATTTTCAGTATCATGTCAAAGATAAGAATTGAAATTGTCAATACAATATAAACATGTCTAATAAAAGGTAAAAATGTTCTAATAGTAACAATTAAAAAGAAAATTAATTATCCAAATAATAAAAACATATTTAAAATGTCCAAAATGATTAAATTGATATACAATAAAATAACATAAAACCAAAATACAGAACCACACTTCTTTGAGAAGAGCCGGCAAGAAACTCGAGTTACTCTTTGACGATGATGATGGAAATTTAACCATTATAGCTGTTTAAAAAGGCCTGTCTCCTACAGTAGAAATTTTGGAAATAACGTAACAAACGTTGACCATGAGAATTGTACCCATCTATAACTTTGATATAGAGCGTCGGTGGCTTAATGGTGTGGACTGTTGCCCTCCTACCGGGAGGGCTGAGGTTCAAATCCCAGCACATACCAACGTGATTTCTAAATTATATGTACGTTATCCGACGCTCTGTCGGTGAAGGAAAACATCGTGAGGAAACCTTCATGCACGCCTGCGAATATTCAAAGGTTGTGTGTGAAGTCGTCCAATCCGCACTGGGCCCGCGTTGACGAAGGCCTAATCACTCTATACGGGTAGGCTCGTGCCCCTCAGTGGGGACATTTAATGAGCTATTGATGATGATAACTTTGACATTGAAATCCGTGGGGATACCACCACAACATGCAAATGTCCATTATAATTTTATTCAAAGGCTTGCGTGCACGTCCAATGAGCACTGTAGGGGAGTTGCATTTGAACGTAGTTATTTACCCGCCCCTCGGTGCAGTGTGCGGAATTTAAATTTTGAATACAAAACATTTCTGGTGTTTTGGCACAGAATTCGTAGAACTTATTGTCGAAATAAGAAGTTGGGTTTGGGCTATTTGCTCTGTATCGTCATGTTTTTTTTTTCTATGAGAAGAACTTATCTCTCCATTTGTTTTTTTTAATTTCTAAGTTTTACTGAGCTGGTTATTTTAGGGATCATAATCATTCATTCATTCATGAAATGTATTGCACGGGTAAACACGAAAACCTATAACTACTATAAAAATAAATAAAACATATAAATGACAACACTAAGAATCTATGAAAGTTTTCTTATGTCAACACGCTGACTTTCAAGTGTTCAGGAGTATAATTTCACATAAGTTGAAACATTTTCTCAATTGCTCCCCTATACATTAAAAGAGTTTTTCCGGAACAAATGTAAATAACTTATGTAAAGTACTTAAGCACTTATTAAAAATGTTTCATTTTAAAATATTATATAAATGTGAATACGTATATATAAGGAAAATAGATTGAGTACAACTTACTCAAAATCGGGTTTAAACCGAACGTGGCCGGCGTATTTGAGAGTCACAGTAGATCATAAAGCAGTAACTAAAGTTTGATACGATGATGGTTATATGAAGTAGAATTACCTTGCTTTGATGAAATTATCTAAATGGTACCTTCCTTATATTGTGTGTGCTGTGCTCGATTCCAAATTTCAATTTATATATGTTAACATCCTAAAAGCGTGACAACGTTTCAGTTGACTGTAAATTTCCCTCCCAAGCGGGATTTCTCCACCTTCAGCAGAAACGTCAAGTAGTAGTTAGTCTAGGCTTATATCTTAAAATTTTCTACGACAACCCTTAAATAGAAACCGAGACTAACTGCTCATTGCAGAATCGTTAAGCCTATTTAGCATTGAGTTTGCGTATTATTTTTTAACTACAATCTCCCAAAAACCATGTGCACGATTTTTGGGAGATTGCACTCTCTGTCTGCATTATGCAAGGGGGTATTATAGGCTGTTTTTCAGAAAAAAAGGAAAGGCAAACGAACAGTTGACGACTCACCTGATGGTTATATCAGCACAATGTCATTTACAAAATAAGAGTTCACAGAAGTGCGTTGCCGGCTCTATAGGAAAGAATGCGCTCTATTTTTTAAGGACGCTATGTTATATCACTCCTATGACTGATTACATATTTCATATATCTATATACGTATTCAGACCTGTAGCACAGTAAAAAAGCAAAAGCAAAACTTACTCATAACGGTATAACGGCGACTTATAGTAAAAAGTTACTTGATAATCATCTAATATTTTTTTTGTTTCTTGTGTTGAGTGCAATAAAGTTAAATATTAAACAAAAAAAGGATTGGAGTTACTGCCAAACCCGTCTACACTGTGGCACCACCGCGTGCCACATCCAAAGCCGGGGGCAGCAATATATCACAGCGCTATCGACGAACGGTTAAAATGAAATATGCCCCGCCTATACCGTTTGAATATAATCATGGCGAGAAAAATCTACGGTTATAACATGCCGATTTATGTCCTCGCACGGCACCTTGCTCGGGTGTAGGGCTTGTGTGACAAATATAATATGTTTGTGTTTATTCCGTTCGGTGTCGAGACCCTTGGTCCGTGGGGTCCTAGTGCTTTGAGGCTTTTCAAGGAAATTTCCAAAAGGTTAGTCGGCATCACAGGCGACCGAAGATCTGGCAGCTACCTTGGACAAAGAATCAGTCTGGCAATCCAAAGGGGTAACGCTGCCAGTATTTTCGGAACCTTGCCGAAAGGGACTTCTTTTAATTATATTTTTTAGTTTTAATTATTTATTTTTAAGTGTTTACGGTGTAATATGTTTTAGTTAAAGTGTTATTTATGTACTCAATTAGATTTGACAATAAATGATATTATGTCCAATATGTTTTAATAAATTAGACTTTTGTGAAGAGCCGCTTAGATTTTGGGGATATTATATGGGCTTTTCGATTATATGTATAGGCTTTTCGATATGTATAGGCTTTTCGATATGTATAGGATTCACTAAATATGGAAGCCAATTACCTTGCGGTCTACCTGATATAAGGTTTCACTGCCGCCTCAGATAAACTATAAACTAAGATTGCACAATCTCACTCAATAAGTGCCCGCAGCAAAATTCTTCCCATTGCGTCCTTTGGACAGTATTTTTATAATCACGTCGCTCGCTATGTCATAGTGACAGTAGTATGCTCGTGCTTTTGATTTTGTACTCTTGTAATGACGCGTTAAGGGCAACATTTTAATGATTAATTTTATGTCATAAATATAAAAAGTCAACGTATGTGTCAAGCAGCTCGGACATTTTTTGTTTGATAGTTCGTGATTGTGTATCTAAAACTGCCTCCCATAAGAAAATGCGGCCCTTTTAAGTTGCGGGGGCATTTAATAAAGAATATGCTCTCTTTTCTAGGACGCCAGGTCGTATCGCTCTGGAAACAATGGCAACTGATTCCATAAATAAGTCATGAAAGTATCATCATCATTATACGTCGTCGTCCCCCTGAAGGGCACGAGCTTACCCATGATAGGTGTACGTAAAAGTAAAAGTCATTAAAATAAGTTAAGGGGTAAGTGACAGTTAATTGAATAAATTCTCTAAGATGAAGAGAAGCAATAAAATCTTTTAATTTAAAAATTTAATGTTTTATACTCATGACTACTTACTTAATGTGGCAAACCAGACAACAAATTACTGAAATCGTTTAAAAAGACTAAATTTTATTGTTTTTTGTGATTTTGAACATACCGAAAATTGTACTTAAATATTTGGTCATAAGTGTCAAAATAGTCTTATGATCAAGACCATTATATACATATCTGTTGTTGATAGAACGCCTTCCATCTGTCCCTAGCCTTGGCAAGTCCTTTAATTATTAACGCGATGTGACGTTCACTTTCGCCTTTACTTAGCGTATAACTTTTCAGAATCAGCCTCTCACCCGCAAACTTTTAATCATAGGATTATAATGTATAAGGTACACGAGAGGCTTTTTCTAATTTTAAGTGTTGCTATGATATATTATATTCGTAAATAATAAAGATAAACATAATTGAATTCAGAAACCGTATTAATGCGGTCTGGATTAGAAGCAATGTTAAGATTTTGGCTATTATCCCTTTATAGCGCCTAGTGGTTTCGAAAATTGAAATTAATATGAAAGAAAATCATGTGGTTACATATATTGTATGTTGACACAAGCCGAACATTTTTGTACTTAGAAAAAGAACGTGCATGAGCACGCATTATGCATGCAGACGACGACTCATTTGGTGTAATAGTTGACGTCGGCTACTACACCAAGGAGTTGGGAATTGAATCCCCAGGCATTACAAACTTTTGCGTACATCGACATGTATGTTTGTACTGATTTGGGTATTCCTTTGTATAATATATATGTTATCCTCAGCTCATTATGTTTCCCTACCGAGGGGCACGGCTTACAAAAAAAAAAAAGATTGTAATCCGTTTCCAAAAAAAAAATTGAGCGTCGGTGGCTCAATGGTGTGGACTGTCGCCTTCCTACCGGGAGGGCTGAGGTTCAAATCCCGACACGTATCGATGTGTTTTCGAAAATATATGCACGTTATCCGACGCTCTTACGGTGAAGGGAAACATCGTGAGGAAACCTTCATGTCTTCCTGCGAAGAGATTCGAAGGTTGTGTGTGAAGTCGTCCAACCCGCACTGGGCCTGCGTGGACGACTAAGGCCTAATCACCCTATACGCGTAGGCTCGTGCCCCTCGGTGACGTTTAATTAGATGATGATGGGTGTTCCTTTGTGTAATATATATTGAAAGATAAGAAAGAAACGTTTATTGGAAATTCCAATATATGTCATCCTCAGCTCATTATATTTCTCTACCGAGGGGCACGGGCTTACAAAAAAAAAGTTAATTTAAGTATGTCAATCCGTTTCCATTACCCATATTGCAAGCTTCACGCTTAACTTGGGACTAGATGGCGCTGTGTGTATGTATGTAGATATTTATATGTGTGTGTGTGTGTTACGTAATGTATAAAGACACACCCATACACATAACATATATAAGGCTCGTGTGTACTTCTGGAAGTTGTATTCCGCTTAAGGTGCTTTGATACCATTAAAAGGCGGAATTTAAGTGTTTTATTTCATTGTTATAAAAACGATTTATTAATATTTCCTAACCCTCTGATATTCCTTTTCCTCGGCTTCGTTAACTTGATTTTTCCTTTTTTTGCGCTCATTACAACAAATATAATAACAACCTTTTTCCTTTTACTCTTTATAATCAAATTAATCATCCCAGTATATCTATCAAAGGCCAAATTTCATTTGGCGGCGCCATTTCTTTGTGCAAAAATAGAAAATTTTCCTTTTCCCTTTGAAATTCCCAACGTCGAGGGCGTCCTTTGTCTTTATTGAACACTCATTGGTAGGATGGCGCAATAATAACGGTACTGTAATTCAATTACGCCCGAGTCCGGGTTCGAGTCTCGGCCAATTATTGGGGACACCGATAATGGCGGATGTGGTTGGCAACCTTTCTTTGTTAGGTTAAATTATTTTGCTCGTTCCAATATTGTCCATTTCAATTTGGGAAGGCGTTGGTTACCTGAAAGATGTCGTTCATTATCAAACTTGATATTTGAGAAATGTTCGTAAGGTAACCGAAGGTGTTTTGTTTTCTCTACCTTTTACAGTACTTAACTGCTTTATATTTCGTAGTTGTATTTGTGAAATAAAAGAATCATTTTTTTAATTATTTTTACACACACATACATGACAAAACACAATACACATTAAGTACAAAAACACAGCCTTTTTTAATAATCAAACTTCTTCCAGCAGGCAAAATGAAAAGGTAAGAAAGTATGAAAAGCATACAAATCTTCAAACATTTAGCAGAGTTTTTATATGAGTGCTCTCTAATTACATCTAACCTTTATGCATATTTCTATCTATATAGATTCAATGTCGGTGGATATTTTTTTTTCCGCTAACTTTTCAGTAATTAACCGCGTCAGATATGTACTGTGGTCCAAGTCAAAATGATCTTTTTATTCTTTATGCTGCCTGTTGGATAATACCTTTTTTTATATCTTTATTGCTCGTAGATGACCAACAACGTCCCTTATTGAAAGTAATAACATTTCGTTCCAGATTGTGTATCAAAATTCAAAATTCATTTATTCAGATTGGGCTTACAAAAAGCACTTATGAACGTCAAAAACAATACAAAAAATACAATAAAAAATACATTTAAAATACAAAGTAAATCACAATAATGAATTTTGATACTTGGAAAAAAGCGCTTCGGCATTTGGCCTGTTGAGAAAGAAGCACCCAAGAAAACTCAACAGTACAGCCTCTTTTAAACAATGATTTTAATGTACAGATATTTTATGAAAACATTTATCATATCCCTATATTCTTGCTCCTGAAAATGTTCTAACAACAATTTGATTAAGCAAATGAATAAGACGGTCTCTTAGTTGATGAAATTGTACAAGAAACATTCACGGGATATGCGAGTGCGTTACTTACACAAGCTAATGGGATTGCCGCGGTATTCCGTAGGGTGATTGCTTGTACTTCACAAAGACGTGAGCGTAAGATTATGAAATTAACTGATCTTAGAAGTAATGAAAGACAGAACCCTTAGCACTCCGTTATCTATCTTATTAAATCTTTCATTATTTTAATAAATAAAAATAAATATCCATTGACATTCACACAGCGCCATCTAGCCCCAAGTTAAGCGTTAAGCCTGTATTATGGGTACTAAACAACGGATAAACATACATTATACATTATATTTTTTTGTAAATACATACATATATACATAGAAAACACCCAGACCATTACAAACAGACATGTTCATGCACACACATGTTTGTACTGCCCGGGGATCGAACCCGGAACCCTTAGTGTTGCGGCCGACCTCTCAACCGCAACACCAAATGGGTCGTCAAATAATAACCAAAGACTGTGCGCTGTGGTTTCACCCTTAATAAGATGCATAATAGTCTTTTTTAAAACGTTTTTACTTATCTACTATGATCTCTATAGGTGATGTCTAAATAAATGTGAGAGTGTTAAGTTACTCTATGGCAAAAAAATATTATATAAGCAGTAAAAAACATCTGTTGACTCATAAAAATTCGATGAACCGATCGTAATTCAATCAACGTTGTTTCAAATTCGGGGACATTTTTTAAGAAGAACAGGGTCACTTTTTTAGAAGTAGGTCAATAATTTAAATTCAGTACAATCTGAGAGAACCATAACTTAGAAAATAGTTTCAGTGTTTTTACCTGATTGGTGGCAATTGTAACCAAAATGCTTATATTTGTAGCTCTAAATAATTATTAAATAAATATCCACTGACATTCAAACAGCGCCATCTAGCGCCAGTTAAGCGGGAAGCTTGAATTACGGGTACTAAACGAAACTTTAATACTAGGAACAAAACCAAACTTACTGTCCCAAATATTAGACTAAGTAAAGTAGGGAAATCATTTGTTGGAAGAGGCATAACATTCTTTAATAAAATACCACAGAATCTTGCCGAATTACCGTTTCTCCAGTTTAAATTAAAGATTTAAAAAACCCTCATGAAAAGAATATTATTGAGTCTTACATACAGTTAGTAAACCGAACCCTTATTTAAGACTATTACTATAAAACTTCCAATATCTCCTATCAGCTGAAATCAGCGCACCTCGCGCCAACGTAATAGGTTTTACTCTGCCTATGTCCGTATCATTTATCATTATCGATATTCCATTGATTCTCCACTACATTCAATTCTCATTAACGCTAGTGATGGAATAACGTTAATTTGAAGCTGATAACGGATTTTTGCCGTTTTTTTTTCTTGCGAATCAATTACGAAACCGGACATAATAATTTGTATTGTTTGTCTTCCTAATGTGCTTTATTTGAATTCTATTGCCTTATTTATGTGTTATATATGAATTCTATTGTTTGCCTTCCTTATGTGCTTTATATTAATTATATTGTTTGCCTTCCTAATGTGCTTTATATTAATTCTATTGTTTGCCTTCCTAATGTGCTTTATATGAATTCAGTTGTGCCCAAATTTATTTAAAGGCGTTCTAGCGTTAAAGAGTTAAAAATGTTGAATTTTAGGTATCCTAAGTTTTATTTAGTTTAGTTTTATACGTTTAAACAGTGTTCATTTAGAATTTACTGCTATTAAGCATAAATCTAAGTAAGAATAAACGTATAGTTTTAGTTACTAAAATTATACTTGTAAATAGGAGGTATCAATAAGATATATTCGTATTTGAACTTGTTTATTTCAAAGCTCGTAATAATTTAGGTAATAATATCATTTATTTGATAAATTTACGTATTTTTGGTTATTTGAGTTCTATTAAGAGCTAAAATGGTATTAATTAAAGATTGCATAAATGAAATAGCGTAAACATCCTCTTAAATACCACAAGCTTTGGAATACTACATAGCTGCGAAATTAAGGCGATTAGGTCTTAGATCACAACAAACACCATGAAACGCAATAAAAGCGTACGCCAAGTCAAATTCAATATATCGATAACCTAATTAAAAATGTCGAGCCTAGCTTTTTCTGCTAGAATTCAACATTAAGGGATGACTTCATACATCATCATTATCAGCCTAAACCAGTGGCGAGCACAGAGATTATGTGTAGGGTACACCAAGTACGTGACACTAATCACCAAAACAATAATTTTTTTTTTTCAAATGGAGTGCTGTCGATTGCTGCAGATCGTCATGGTTTCAAATCTGAGGAGCAAAATAGGCGAGTGGGAATCATTTGATATGTTCGCGATTATCCGGGATGTCCCGACGCACAGACGCACTGCTTATTCGCATACATGGAGTGCACGCTACAGCCTATAACGGCCCACTGCGGAGCATATGCCTTCCCGTACAGCATAGCTATGGGGAGATATGGGCTTGTATACATCAGTAGACATTTAACCAGCAGTGATGATGACGATGTTTATCCGTTGTAAGCGATAAATTGATATACAAAGTATATGATATATCGATAGCAAAACAAGCGTAGCGTAGGACGCCCTCCGGCCCGATAGACCGACGACTTGCGAAAGGTCGCTGGTGGAAGCTGGATGAGAACGGCGGAGGACCGGGATGTCTGGCGCAAAATGGGGGAGACCTATGTCCAGCAGTGGACTGCGATAGGTTGAAGAGAGAAAACAGCTTAGATAATAATCTAACCAGATGCAAAATCTCACTCAAAAAGTGTCCGCGGCAAAAGTCTGCCCCAATGCGTCAGTTGGGCAGATTTTCATTCATAATCACGTCGCTCGCTACATGTCACAATAAAAAGTAGTGAGCTCGTGCTTTTGATTTTATACTCTTTCTGTGAGACGTTAAGGTCAAAATTTAAATTAATATTTTTACTTTCTTAATATAATTATAACTCTATTATTATGTATGGTCATGCGGTTTGGACATTTTTCGATTGACTCGTCTCCGTGTTTGTGGATCTAGTTAGTTAGTTTAGTCATTAGAAAAAAAATCTCTACGCAACGTTATCTATAATAATAACGTTATCGTTCCAATAACGGTATCCGTTATTGTCCCATCCCCATGTGGTCATTACCGTTTAATCGGCCAGATAAAGGAAGGTTTTGTTTTTACGACCCGCCATCTTTACGTCGACGATAATGATATTTCTTCATTATTTAATATCCAGGATTCCGTTGATAATGATCGTATAAAATAATTAATATTGATTGCGGACGTGGGACGGTGTTTAATCATAGTTAAAATGGAATGAACGTCATTTAAGGCTGTTATTGTTTCTGATATTGTATTACCTTGGAGCGATTGTGTAATGGTCTACGTGGATATTATTTTCTCAACTGCTACAATTTTAAAATTGTAGCGTTGTTTTGTCTCAATCACAGATTTCCCAATACAGGTGATGGGGCAAGCCGCGTATTTAAGTGCGACAAATGTAAGCTCAACGAGCATACACTGGCTGCCAGTTTACGCTCTGTAGACGAGTAAAGACGCACGAATATTAGAAGAATTACCGTTTTTTCCCAAAATCCATCCTGTGCAATTGTAACATGCCATCATCGCAATGAATCAGTAATTTACCAAGAAATATAATAACTTTTCACAGGTAGAACCGAAAAGAAATGCGACACTGGACTGCCTATAAATTGGCGGCAATAATGAACAATACATATTTTTTCTTACTTATAAAAACTCTGATTACCTTGTCATTTTATAGCAATGCATAAAGTCCCTGCTAAAGCTACAAAGGCGAAAACCAAACAAATACAATCGACTTAGGAGTGAAATATTCAAACTGTTCGGCTCCCGTGTTTTGATATTTCATGGCGAATGACAATTCCCGTGAAATCCCCGGGAGCTGGCGCGTAATCTGACACGGAAGTGGCCGGAGTTTTGTGCACATGAAATTTTGATTTTTTTTACCAACGCGATGGTGACCATTGCAAATACACACTTAAAAGTCTAAGCAACTTGGCGTTTTTATACTATATTTTTAGACTTGTGACATATTTATAATGTAATAATTTTTGGACATTTTGCTTATTACTATCGCTTTAATTTAACTTACATCTTTATTTTCTCTTATTATTTATCAATTTGCTATTTGTATGTTATTTTTAATGTTAAATTCTTTGACATTTTTAAATCTGACTTCTCTTATAATTTGACGTTTAATATAATTTGACATTTATAACTTGTAACGAATTTTTTTTTCATGTATTAATTTTATTGACCTTTAGTGTTTGTTATATTTTTTTATGTGTGGCATGATGACGTGTTGGGTAACTGTAAGTCATTATGTGAATTGATGTAATACTAATTAAAATAATTAGCAACATATACTAATTTCACTTTTACAATGTGTTTACGCATTATGTTCCTGGTATTTCGATTTACTTAACCTTTTTTGACGTTAAAACTATTGTTATGTTAACAATTTGAATCAACAATAATACGACCAAGCACTGACAAACATAGAACAAAGTGATGACTTATCAAACTATCTTAAATAATTTAATTACTCGTATGTGTGTATCTAATTGTATATAATATTTTTATCTGTTGCTAATTACCCATATTGTTACTGGCGAAATGTTTAGTTTGGGACTAGATCATCATCATCATCATCATCATTACAGCCTAATTATGTCCACTGCTGAACGAAGGCCTCCCCTAATGATTTCCACGCGGACCGATCCCTTGCAGTTGACATCCATCTGCCACCCGCCACCTTAACCAGATCATCCGTCCATCTGGTTAGGGGTCGGCCTACGCTTCGCTTTCCGTTACGTGGACGCCACTCGAGAACCTTTCCGCCCCATCGGCCATCGGTTCTACGCACTATGTGCCCTGCCCACTGGGACTAGATAGCGCTATAAAAATAGCTACCCGTACTATAACTGTAGAGCTCACATACATCCGTATAGGAAGATCTATCTGAATGTTTCTCAGTAATTTCAGGACGACATAAGTATACGCTTATCTTACTATCAGGTTTATATGTAACAGTTCCTTCATTTCCATAGTGCCAAAACGTCCACTAACACGTTAAAATTATAATCCGGTCGCTCCGCTCTAGGTACTAATTCGTTTAACGCGGTCGGTATATCGTACCACGTCACGGTGTTTTGGGCTAACATTCATTATCAGTTTCAGCAAGGGAAATTCCAGCTGTTTTCATATTCGAAAGCACCTTTTGCGTAACAACATCAATCACACGTTGTAATGAAAAACGAAACATTTTATTTGAGGGAAAATAACAAAAATATGTAATACATTAAAAACACCCAGACTATTGCTTACAGACCAATGTTCAAACACACAAATGTTTGTACTGCCCGGGGATCGAACCCGCAACCCTTGGTGTAATAGCCGACGTCTCAACCAATACACCAGATGGAGCCAAAAATAAATAATAATAAAATTTTGAAATATGAAGCAAACGCGGCATCTCAGAGGCATATACCCAAACAAGGTTCGCCGGATATCCCTCCGGGTAAGCCTCCGTAAGCCGTACAGACAGATAGCTCGACTAATACTGATTAATTGTTCACACAAATCAACGGGAACATATTTAGAATGTAACTGGGAGACAGCTCGAATGGCTATCTGTATCGAATTGAGTTTTCGCTAATTGAATTCGGTAAGATTAAATGACAATATTAGATGAAACTGGATCTCGTTTCTATCAAAAGACGCACAGTTACCTAATCGTATTCTTCTTTATATTTATTTAGAAGTGTTGGCAATTTCGATAAATCATTTTTGGAAAGTAAATAAATAAATATCCACTGACATTCACACAACGCCATCTAGCCCCAAGTTAAGCGTGAAGCCTGTATTATGGGTACTAAACAACGGATAAACATACTTTATATATATTTTTTTGTAAATACATACATATTATATAGAAAACACCACACCATTACAAACAGACGTGTTCATGCACACAAATGTTTGTACTGCCCGGGGATCGAACCCAGAACCCTTGGTGTTGCAGTCGACGTCTCAACCGCAACAAATGGGTTGTCAATAAATGATTTTATATACTGTTCATAATATACTATGAATACAATTTTTCTTCGTTAGCAAGCCTATTTATATACTGGTTGTTGTTAATTTTCATTGGACGTGACTTTTCCACACAAGCTAAGTTCAATATGTTGAATGAAATTTAATTTAAGTATTCATTTAATTAATATCACCTATTTATCCGGTTTTAACAGTTGCATCTTTTCATATAAAGCTGTCTTACTTGTATACAGGCATTTTCATTGTTAGATTTTTTGTTTACTCTGTGTTTTTTATATAACACAAGCGACCTTTACTGCACGCAAAATAAATTTTTAATAAACCCTTTCGGCAAACTAGTATAGACTGCCTCCAGGATTATGCTCACCATTTAACTGCACTCACACGTAAAATTGATTTTATAAAAACCAATCCGATTATAATTCCATCTGCAACCACATAAACTGTCACACCGTATAACTAGTGAGAGCTTACAACGATATCAGTACATCCTCTGTCGCTGAAACTGTACTCCAATTGCCCGGAGCAGTAACATGTTTGTCGCAGAACTGTGTGAACGATAAATCAGTATTAGTAGAGCGATCTGTCCGTAAGGCTTACAGGATTACTGCAGACGTGGACTCCCGCGCTTAGGACTGCAGCCTTTATATTCGACAAACAAGCACTTAGGTGAAAATTAACAAAAATGTTCGAAAGTTTTCTCATAGATGACGCTGTGCTCTGTTGAATCGCGGTGATATTATTTCTTCAACCATTGCTGGAAATAGGTCTCCTCCATTCTGCGCCAGATATCCCGGTCTACCGTTTTCTTAGCCGTCTTCGACAATTAAACGTTCGCAAGCCGTCGGTTCGTCGGGCCGAAGCGTGTTTACTTTTGGTCTCCTATGGATAAAAACATTTCTGAACTTATCCCTAAGAAAGACTCCGAGCAAAGCTCGCTCCATTGCCTGTTGAGTTACTTTGAATGTGTCGATGATAATGTTGTTTAGTAAAATTATAAGTTGTTAATTTTGGAGGAAATATTTTTAAGCCTAAGTTGTATTACCACCATGTGGGTCCAATCGGATTGTTGGATGATAACGACTACCATAATAAAACTAAAGGTGCAGACAGGGCTGAAGACTAAAGGTGCCCTCCAAAGCACGAAATCTTATTTATTTATTTTAGGTGATTAAGCCTGCAATGACTAATTAAACTCATCCCGAACAAAGTGACTTTTGCATAATAAACTGTCGATCGAAATTCGATAGATCGGTAACACTGCCGACTTTTCAAACATATACCGCAGCTTTCATATTATAGGGGCATAATTCGAAAAACATGATTGTTGGAAAACGCGTTTGAAGATTCTTGAGCGCTTCTGTTCTCACAAAATCAGTCATAAATAAATAAAAACATTAATTGTAAAATAATAGAATTATAAGAGTATGTCCGCAAGTTATGAATTACTTATCGCATTTTAAGTTTATTCCAGCATTATATAAAGGACACACATTACTCGGAAAAATGATAAAGGCATAAACTAAGTTTTCGCGGCTTCATTGCACATTCTGACTCTTTCTATCAAGAACGTCATGTAGATGTGTTGATTTTGGGTCCGTTTATAATTAAAACTCAAAACGCTATTTTTTAAGATGTACCCCTATATTATTTATTTATTTATTAAGACTCACCAACAATACATGCATACACATATTATAATATAAGAGTGTTACATTTCAAAATTCTGATACATGTATCTATTATAGGTAAGTTCAGCTTAATCAATATAATTATCATTACTTTTGTACTATAACTAGTTACAAGTTATTATAGTGAAATTCCAATTCAAAGTAAACAATTATGTAGCCTCTGACTTCATAAAGTGCATGATCTTCCCTTTAAATTTTAAAAATGAATCATGAAATATGTCCAGGTCCTGTATTTTGCTAAAGAGCAAGTTGTAATCATTTTGGATTCTACTCAAAGGAGACTGCAGACCAAGATTAGTTCTGAAAGCTGGTGCTGAAAATATTTTCTTAATTTTACTTCTTGGTAAACGAAAGGTATAATGAAAGGTGAGATACGTTATCTGGTATAAAACTATATTATGTATGAAAATGTAAACTTATTTGGTGTATTAATACCCGAATCCACTGCTGCATGAGGATTTCTCTCCTATTATCTTCCTTGATGTAGTAACCAATTCGTTAATTAGCCGACTATAACCACATAGGTCTATAAACATAGGCGACGGTATAACCTTGTGGCATTTAAGTTAAAGTGGGTCATCCCAATGTTAACAAATAAAAGACCCTTAATAAACTTAGTACATTTATAAACACTTTACGACTCACTATTCAACTGTAATTTAATTAAGGACTTTCCTCTGAAAATGGAACTTTTTTTTTTCTTTTTTTTTTTCAAACTGACTACTGCTGTTGGCCGCAGATGGCCTTTACAGCTTCACCGGGCAAGTGGCGAGCGCAGATGGCTCTCAGCCTTAATATTTACACACACGAGCCTAAGGGCGTCCCGAACGGGACTCGAACCTCGGCTTAGGGCGTTGCGGGGAGGGCTTGGCCTAACATATGTTTGGGAAGAAAAGCGGCCCGGCACATGCCGGTTACGCGAATAGGGACTGTGCGAACCTACAGGGATACGCGACGATGGCCCCCGCCGGCGGGGGCACTGAAAATGGAACTGTGCGTGGGCAAGTACTATAGTTTCTTATGAAGTCGTGAATATATTGGCACGCTATTCAAAGGTGATGATAATGATACTTAGTATTTCTTTATGTCATCATCAAGCATTACCTCTGACGGTTTAATTTTTAATGTAAAACTTTATTAGTGAAGCAGGCAGTCCACCAAGCGGTAATAATAATAATTGATGAAATTAAATTGATCAGTTAATTATCATTCTGAATTTTGCGTTCGTTTAAAGTATAACTTACCTGGTGGTAGACTCGATACTGAGTCGTCTAGGTAGGTCCACCGCAATGCCAGACATTGTCCCGTGATTAAGATCCCGCCACGTACCAATCTCTCTTTGAATTTTCGAAATTAGATGTATTCAAGGATCAAGAGCCTACCTAAACGGGTAGGCTCTTGACCCTTGATGGAACGTATAATGAGCTGATGATGATGATAAGGAAAGGCTTGGATATGCGCCAAACTCTATCAAAGGCAATATTAATATATCGCTCTTATCAGAGTACATCATCATCATCATCATCAGCTCATTAAACGTCCCACCGAGGGGCACGAGCCTACCCGTATAGGGTGATTAGGCCTTAGTCGTCCACGCGGGCCCAGTGCGGATTGGACGACTTCACACACAACCTTCGAATCTTCGCAAGCGTGCATGAAGGTTTCCTCACGATGTTTTCTTCACCGTAAGAGCGTCGGATAAGTACTATTTTTCGAAAATTCGAAAACACATTGGTACGTGTCGGATTTGAACTCGCCCTCCCGGTAGAAAGGCGACAGTCCACACCACTGAGCCACCGACGCTCAGATCAGAGTATGATCCGACATATTTCAACAGTATGAGTCCCAAACAATATTTTTCTTGCTATTAATAAGTATTTAATTAGAGAAACTAATAAATTGAATAAACTCACGTCCTTTAGGGAAATAGTATATTCCATTATTGTGTAAGTAAATATTCTTTGAGCTATTCGGCCTAACTTTTATCGTACAGGAAAAGGTCTCCCGTGGCATAATGACTATGATTGTTTAATTGTAGGATATTCCGTTTATACTTGATAGATAGACTTGGTAATTGGATACCACGATCAGTACGCTCACTTGGCGGTAAGTGATACGCCTGACCATGACAGATGCAGTGATTATGGAAATCATTAACAAAAGGCAGTTATTATTTTCTGTCAACACAAAACGACAGATATTATGTCTCTTAGTCGTATACTCGGTGATTTTACTAGCTACTGTATTCTAACCTTGAAATAGAGCAAAATTATTCAATGCATCCTTTCGTCAAAAGTAAGCAACCATGTCGTGGTCCCTTCTGAGATCACGGATTTGTTATAGAAGAGATAGGATAATTACCGTAACGATGTGGTGATTAGGTTATTGATTTATTAAAATTAACTGTAATACATAACTAATTGAACTCTAGGATATTTTAAGTTTTACATTAATTACAAGTAAAAACATTATTTTAATGACAAGAAAAACTAGTTATTTCAAAATTACACTTGGCTCGCTCACCCATCTGCTCAGCCAGAGTTTGGTCCGACAAACAATATAATATTTTCTATTGATTTCACACAACTTGGCTAAGCATACCATCGGACATCAAAGGCAACATTTGCACACAATAATAAGCCAATTACAAAAATTAATACATATCTATAAAATCGAAATTGACAACGAATTACACAGCTCAACCAAAACCACTGGATCATCATCATCATCATCATCAGCTCATTAAACGTCCCCACCGAGGGGCACGAGCCTACCCGTATAGGGTGATTAGGCCTTAGTCGTCCACGCGGGCCCAGTGCGGATTGGACGACTTCACACACAACCTTCGAATCTCTTCGCAGGCGTGCATGAAGGTTTCCTCACGATGTTCTCCTTCACCGTAAGAGCGTCGGATAACGTACATCTATTTTCGAAAATTCGAAAATACATTGGTACGTGTCGGGATTTGAACCTCAGCCCTCCCGGTAGGAAGGATAATTAAACCACTGGATAATTAAATGAATTTGACAAACAGATATGAGAGTTATAAAGCTAATCTATTCAACCTACCGCAGTACACTGCTGGACATAGGTCTCCCCCTTTTTGCGCCAGATATCCCGGTCCTCCGCTTAAATCTAAATTAAATCAAAATATAAAATTAGCGTTACAAAATAAAATAACAAGCGTTGTATACCCTAATTCCTAACTTAATTCATGGTCACCGGTATAAGTTACCTCAGCATAAGGCCACTTCATAAATCGCGGTATCCGCAGTTCTCAATATTGCTGAGGTCGACACACCGTCGGTAATGAACACCTTTCTCTCACCATAGACTTGCTCTGCTTATAGCAATATGTACCTAATTAATGTAGGAAATTATTATAGTAGGATAAGTCCTCTGTGACGGCAAATTAGAGTACTATAATATTCAACCTATCGCAGTCTTGCTGGACATAGGTCTCCCCCATTAGACCTAATTAGAGTACAATAAATAAATAAATATTTGTGACGTTATTCCTTTTCTTCCTGCCTTAAGAGGCGACTTCTGGAAAATACCTTCCTACTCTACATACTACGAGTTCCTACCCTCAGTAAACAACTGGTAGGAACGCTCTCTTACCCTTTATAAAAACGGCTTTGTAATTCGTCTGGCAAGCGTGGAGATTAAGAAAACCCCTTTTCCTACAATTTTACCAACTTATGCAGACAAACTAAATAAATAAGAACGAAGCAATTCTCAATAAGTAATATTTAACAGAGCGTCGGTGGCTCAGTGGTGTGGACTGTCGCCTTCCTACCGGGAGGGCTGAGGTTCAAATCCCGACCCGTACCAATGTATTTTCGAATTTTCGAAATATATGTACGTTATCCGACGCTCTTACGGTGAAGGAAAACATCGTGAGGAAACCTTCATGCACGCCTGCGAAGAGATTCGAAGGTTGTGTGTGAAGTCGTCCAATCCGCACTGGGCCCGCGTGGGCGACTAAGGCCTAATCACCCTATACGGGTAAGCTCGAGCCCCTCGGTGGGGACGTTTAATGAGCTGATGATGATAAATATTTAACAAATTTAAAGTAAGAATTTAGATAAAAACCAAACATATGGGATCCGAATGAAAAATTATCTGCAACACATAGATTTTCATCTGAATAGATATAATTTTGTCCCTTATCAAATTTTCCAGCTTAGAACCTCTGTTTCACGCTCGGAAAATGTCCGACGAGCAATTTTCAGGCTATTTCAAATGCATAAAAGTTTATGCGTTGCCGCAAACCCGTTGACCAGTTACAGTTGACCCCCATCGCGTTCCTACACTCATCGATGTTGTATACACTTTTCAAAATGCAGCAACATTCGAAGTTCAAGTAACGTTGGTTTTTCGTAGAGCCGTAACTGTTAATTTCGAAGAACAGGCAAAACCTTTCCTCTTAACGAGGGAGGGTCATTAAGGAGTGTTTAACTATCGCCCGAAGTGGTTTGACCTTCGGGTGTTTTTATGTGCAATTGATTACTTACTATTTTACTTCAAACAAGATACAAGAGAGATTGATTACACAGAGTAAACATTGTCTTATAAACGCCGATCCTCGCGACAGCTCTAGCGAAGCCAGCAACTTGATACATCGGTGCCTTCTTTAATTATACGCGTGCGATACTCGTAGAAGTGAGATTGAGGTATCCACGGTGAATACATTATACAAAAATTTAATCCCACAATCATTTTTTGTGCATAAACATGTCTGTATGTTTTGGTCTGGTTGTTACAATGTTTAATAAGAATATACATAGAAAAAACCAGACCTTGACTTGTATCTCGTAAAAGATTCTTGTTAAAATTGGGGTTAGATGGTGTTGTGAAAATTCAGAGTATATGAATATCATATAATATTTACACGAAAACTAAAACAGTACCTTATTAACAAATGATATATTTTACTGATACTCATAAACGAATGTATTGGCTTTTTAGAACTAAAACAAAATTACAACAATATTATATTCAATAAAATTAATTATTTAAAATTTTATATGTTTCCTAGTCCTTATATTGCGTGCCCAACAGGGTCCATGACACTGGTACAATATGTTTTGGCAATAAATGTGCTATATTTGTCGTCGATATTAAGAAATGAATTTGTCTTGTACTATCTTCTTTACAAACATTCAAAAGTTTTTCCATATTTATTAAAGAAGCCGTTGAAACAAGTCACAAAAAAAATTAAAAAGTACACTAAACACAAGATACAAAAACCGCGTGCCACCTGAACTAACTCAAGTAAAAACAACCTCACCCAAAATTCAGCGGCAATTCGCGGAGCCGCAAAAGTCACGGTAAGCCACGCATGACAAATCCCCTTTTTACCTAGCTTTGTCCCTTCTTAGCCTTTTTCCTCCCTTTTCTACGGTACTGAACGCACTCTTTTGTGTCGAACGGTTTTAGCGGCACACAACAATATGCCACAGTGAATTCCTTCAGCTTTTGATCTGGCTTTATGGCATTCTGAGATCCGTTTTGGTGACCGTATTGTTGGTTTGCTCTAAGGTTGTCGGCATACGTGATGTTTTGTTATTATCTATAATTATCAACTTACATACACACAGCGGCATCTAGTAATATGGGTACTAAACAACGTGTAAACATACTTGATTACACGTTGTTTAGTACCCATATATTTTTATGTGATAAAAATCCGTGGTCTTCAACTGTTCAGCTATTTCAGTGTTTATGATATATTGTTACATTAAGGATTGTTTTTAAAAAAGGCTACACTGTTGAGTTTTCTTGAGTGCTTCTTTCTCAACAGGCCAAACCACTGAAGCGCTTTTTTTCAAAGCATCAAAACTCATATTCTTAGTTTAGTATTTTAATCGTTTTTTATTATATTTTTGTATATTTTTTGACGTTCATAAGTGCTTTTTGTAAGCCTAATTTGAAATAAATGTTTTTGACTTTGACTTACATACATTTATATGATATAAGTAAGTTTGTTTATCATATATGTATGTTATTCATAGAAAACACCCAAACCAATACAAACAGACATGTTTATGCACTCAAATGTTTGTACTGCCCGGAGATCGAACCCGGAATCCTTGGTGTAAAAGCCAACGTCTCAACCATTACGCCAAATGGGTCGTATATAAAGAAATAGGCCGTTATAGGCTGACGATAATGATGTGACTCTAGATGATACTTTTAGGCTGTTATCAATCGATTGTACTAGCTGCTTCTTTCCTAACTAAAAAGAGTTATTTTTACATCATAAATTGGATTACTGTTGACCGTTATCAGAACCCTATAAGACCCAAAATGGCCGAATATTGCGGCTTCCATTTTCACTTAGATTTTATTATTTTACCCTTCTTTATTGGCAGTTTGGTATCTTATAGAAATGACACACTTATACTTTATAATTTAAAATATATTGCTTGCCATTATATAAGTTTTACAATGATGTTTTGAGTGCGTTAATCTGTTTTGTAATTGTGTTTTTACTAAAAATTTACAAATCTTACACGAATTAAATCTATGAAATATTAAGAGATATTGAGTGAATGTTAAGCATTTTTTCAAAAACACCAATGAATGTTAATGAAAATGGTTTTCGTATTTCAAATCATCACATAACTTGGTCATTTCTTGGGGCTATGGACAGCTGATTAAATATACAGAATGATACTAATTTTCTTTGCGTAAACTATCAGTTTAAGCAAAGAAAATTAGTACGTTTACCTTTTAAATTTTTTGACCTGTCTTTCATTTTCAGATTATTATGCAATTTTTTTTTTTAATTGGGTTTAGTTATATTTTAAAATAAAGTAAATTTTATGAATGTATTTGGGAATCGATCTATTTGACTAAATAAATGTATTTAAGTATTTGAATTATAGAATTTTAGTTTATTTACTGAAATCTTAAGCATAAAAATAAATGCAAGGGTGTTATATCCATCAAATAAACAAATAAATTTTACCAATTTAAATTTAATTTTGTATATGGTAGATACATAATACAACCTTCAAACCGAGAAAGAAGTTCGTTAACCCCGCTTCCGAGGGAATACTTTGAAAATTCGTGCTACTGTCAATCACAAGCCGATGCTATACACAAATGATGGAGTGCTAGAATTATAAATGGTTTTACTACTAAGATGGTTGAACGTATGCGAAGTCACTGACGTTGGATGAAAATATTTATTTAGTATATTTTTTGCGAAACTAAAATATAATATTAATTGATTTTATGACCAAAAACAAACACTTGTTTCCACCACTAGGGATCAGCCCGCGCGGAAACATTAGGGGAGGCTTTTGTTCAGCTGTAGTCATAAGCAGTAATGACGATGATGAACCAACACAATTGAAGACTTATTGCCGAAATACAATAGAAAGTATTATTTGTGTGGACTCTGTATCGCTAGCGACTCTTGCTGAACAAGAATTTACTGCTCCGTTTTACGCGTCTCGGCCGTACTTAAGAGCGAATAATATTTCTGTGTGGAGTTGAAACTATTGACACGAGAAAATGATGCGATCTCTTACTTAAACGTATACGGCGCTCTGAAACTGTAGTCTTGGTTTTAAATACCTTACAAATGTTGCAATGCCCTGACAGGGTCATGTTGGGGAACCTGTACTAATATAAAAGACCATTGTTAACCAACATGCGCAATAAATGAATCTGAGTATGAATAAAAATTTAACAATTACCTTTGCATCAATCCCTTAGAGAATTAAAGTTACAGCCATAGCCAATGAGTGGTAAGTTGAAGTGGCAGTGGGCTGATCATGTATGTCGCAGAACCGATGGCCGTTGGAGCAGACGAGTTCTAGAGTGGCGATCGCATCTTGGCAAGCGTAGCGCAGTACGCCCTCCCTCCCGATGGACCGACGACTTGCGAAAGGTCGCTGGTGGAGGCTGGATGAGGAAGCGTAGGACCGGATATCTGGCGCAAAATGTGGGAGACTTGTGTTCAGCAGTGGACTGCGATTGGTTAAAGAGAGAACTATCTTAGAGTAATGACGATTATCAAATTCGAGTCTAGCTCAATATGTGTATGTAGATTACAGAACATTATATCCTTGATAAAACAAAACGTAACCGTATATCGCTGCACAATGATGTATTCTCCATTCCTCCAGGAGCAAACCGATCCTCGTCCCAACACTATAGATGGCGATCAATTAAACTTAACGGAAGTTAATTAAGGACGTACAAAGGAGCCAATCTTTGTCCCAATGGCAGCCTTCCGTCACGTTCGGCTCACTCGCGTTAACAATGCTCTCGAACGTTCCAGATAGTTCCTAACGTTATTATAAGTCAGAGATATATTATTTTAGCACATCTACCATTTCAGAAACCTACATCCTAAATTATATTTTTATGATGACATAGTTTCTGTAATTTTGTAATAAATTTATGTTTTTTTCTTACAATACATTCATCATCATTATTAACATCAGCTCATTAAACGTCCCTAACGTAACTAACCTAGGGGCACAAGCTTACCCGTATAGGGTGATTAGGCCTTTGTCGTTCACGGGGCCCAATGCGAATTGGACGACTTCACGCACAAATATTCTAAAATTCTAAATCATTTCGCAGACGTGCCCAGGTTTCCTCTCGATGTTTTCCTTCACCAGCGTCGGATAACGTACATATCTTTTTTTGAAAATTCGACAACACAGTGGTACGTGGCGGAATTTGAACATCAGCCTAGGTAGGAGGGCGACTGTCCACACCATTGAGCCACCGACGCTCTTACTTACTTTACAATACATTATATTTGTTAATTTTCTAATAACAACGTTCGATCTGAAGATGGAACGGAACGAGAAGTTAATTGCTCTCCGAATGGATCGTTCGAATCGGGACTTTGCTAGGAATTTTCAATTGTTAAATGCGCACCGCAGTGTCGGGTTTTGCGGGAAATGTTGTGGATTTCACAGGTCTCAAAATATGCTAACGGGAGCGTAGAAAACAGGGTCTAGACAGAGTCTTTTGATTGAAATAGATGTAGCTTTGAGCGGATGAAATTGTCTTTGTTTTGAAGTCTCTCTCAAGCGTGAAATTTGTACTGTGGATACTAAACAACGGATAAACATACTTATATTTTTTAAATACATACATATTATACATACAAACCATTTAACGTTGCGGTTGAGACGTCGGCTGCAACACAATGGGTACTGGGTTCGATCTCCGAGCAATACAAACATTTGTGTCCATGAACATGTCTGTTTGTACTAGTCTTGATGTTTCTTTGTCTAATATGTATTTATTTACAAAAAAGTGTAAAAGTCTGTTTATCCGTGTGTTCATATCACAGACTATATGCTCAGTTTGGGACTAATTGGTGCTGTGTGAATGTCAGTAAATATTTATTTATTGACGACCCATATTGTGTAATCGTCGAGACGTCGGCTACTATAACATGGGTCCCGGGTTCCATCCCCGTGCATTACAAACATTTGTGTGCATGAACATGTCTGTTTGTAATGGTCTGGGTGTTTCTATGTATAATATTATGTATGTATATACAAAAAAGGTATAAAAGTATGTTTATCCGTTGTTTACTACGCATAAAACAGGCCTCACGCTTAACTCGGGGCTAGTTGGCGCTGTTTGAATGTCAATCAATATTTATTTCATTGAAACTGTATCCCGTAAAACCAACTTCACGTTCAAATCGCTGTGTGCAAGCAACCATCCATCCAAATATTTGCCGATGCGAATTAGCATCGTAATGAGTTGGCCGCTGCCCCGCCCTGCCCTCATTCAATAAACACCAATATTAATTGAACGTATTAACGCAAAAAGGATCCAACCCACAAGGAGGTCAAAAATGAGTAAAGTATACCAAACTGGCCTCTGGGGTGTAAATTTGCCTTTAGTACGTATATATATACCATCATCAGTAGATATATATATATATATATTATATTATATATATATATATATATATATATATATATATATATATCCCACGTATAGCCCTTACGTTTTTAAGTTACTCAATCAAAATAATATATCAAATAAATCCAATACACTTGAATCCTTTTTGATAATATACATATATATATATATATATATATATATCCCACGTATAGCCCTTACGTTTTTAAGTTACTCAATCAAAATAATATATCAAATAAATCCAATACACTTGAATCCTTTTTGATAATATACACTTAATAAACAATAGCTTATGTGCAAATAAAACAGAAACTCCAAACTTCAATATCTCAAATGTGTCATTTTGTGGGTTGGATCCTTTTTGTGTAAATACGTCCAATTATTCCCGGTCAGCGATAACGTTGCACTGATTCGTCAGGTTTAGTTGGCTTTAATTGGGATTGCGTTGATTGGTTAACTTTTTGATTCGTTTGTACATATGCAGTTTTTTTTTATGTTATGCCCATGAACAACGGTGGCACCAGAAGCGCCACCGGTGCGTTGCTTGCCTTTAACCCTAGATATACGTACGAATTCCAAAAATTCCAATTGGTATGTGGTGAAATTTGAACCCGCACCCTCCAGATCGGAAGGCAGCAGTCCACACCAATGAGCCACCGAGGCTCTGTTTAGTACCTATCCTATTCAACCTATCGCAGTCCACTGCTGGACATAGGTCTTCCCCATTTCGCGCCAGATATCCCGGTCCTCCGCTTTCCTCATCCAGCCTCCACCAGCGACCTTTCGCAAGTCGTCGGTCCATCGGGCCGGAGGGCGTCATACGCTACGCTTGCCGAGACGCGGTCTCCACTTTAGTACCTATATAACAATCTTAATACTTATTTTGCTAGATGGCGCTATGTGAAAGTCAAAGGATATTTATATGGAATAACGGTATTTTTAAATATAGCAGAGGGCCAGTTTAAAGGAAAATTACTAGGGTTTCTCTTCGAGAATTCTCGAACCGAGAATTCCCGGGAAATTTTGCCTTACTCGAGACGAGAAAAAAGTGGTCGAGAAATCGAGAAATTCAGTCAAAAAATTAAAAACTTGATAACGCGCTTGCGTTCTCGTTGCGGCTCTGCCACGCGTCGTGCGAAATTAAATGAAATAATTGGTCCTATTAGAGGAGGGCACCGAAATTTGATATTTCACACGACCAATAATTAGACCAATAATTTACTTCTTAACTCTAAGAAAACCAAATGTATTAAGTTCACAATGCCTAATGTAAGGCAGGTAGATACTTTCATCACTTTGGATGAAGGACCCATGGAAGTAATAAATTCAACCGTTTTCCTGGGTATAAAATTAGACGCAAAATTGCAGTGGGGTCCCCATATTGCGGCTTTGGCAGGAAGGCTTAGTTCCGCTGCATATGCTGTAAGGAAGATAAGAAGTCTCACTGATATTGAGACTGCAAGACTTGTGTATTTTAGCTATTTTCACAGCGTGATGTCTTATGGTCTACTTTTGTGGGGGTCTGCTGCTGATCTACAAACAATTTTTGTATTGCAGAAAAGATCCATCCGTGCCATATACGGCCTTAAATCACGTGACTCACTAAGGGAATTATTTAAACAAATAAATATTTTAACATTACCGTCTTAGTACATTCTAGACTGCGTCATCTATGTACACAAAAATTTACATGTATTTTCAAAAAGTCAGATAATCATAGTTTGAACACTAGGAACAAACACAAACTTGCCGTTCCAAATCTTAGATTGCATAAGGTTGGGAACTCATTTGTGGGATTAAGCATTAAAATATTTAATAAGCTACCACAAAATGTAATGATTTACCCCTGCATAAGTTTAAGTCTCATGTAAAGTCTATTTTAATAAAAAAAAGCTTACTATAGTGTTGAAGATTATATAAATGATAAAAACTCATGGACATGTTGATTTCCACGCCTGCACTACTTTTGTTTTTTTTTTGTTGTCATCTATTTAAATTTATATAATACTTAACTGCTTAATAGTACTTTTGTAGATTATTATATTTTTACCAATACATAATACGATAAAAATTGAAAATATAATTTGCTTTATATAATTATTTTGATTACAAATGAATCTGTATTCAACACAATTTTTTTTGAAAAGAGTAACTACTGAGTTTCTTGCTGTTTCTCTCAGTGGAAAACTACCTCCCGAACCAGTGGTAGCTTCATTTGACATTCATAAGTGTTCTTTAAGGACCTAAACTGAATAAACACTTTTCATTTTCATTTTCACACGGTCGTTGTATTTATTAAGATTTGAGTTCCTCTCAGGAAGACCCAGCTAATTACGTTTCTGAAAAACGTTTCTAATACGTTATACTAGAGTACATAATAGAAAACGAACGTGTTTCTCCTGTCTGGAAACTTTGTGACAAAAATACGAAACCGATTGTCAGATGATGCTATAAATGCCCTTGTATTTTTAAAGGCTTATTTTCTTAATGATAACGTGACATTGTGGGTTAGCTTTTGAAGCAGTTTCCGCTTTAATTGTGATTGTAATTGGTCTTAAGATTTTTAATGATTTATTAGATTTTCATGTTAACTTACGTAAAGAAAAGACTCCATTTACTTATAACAAATAATAATTAATAATAATAATAATAATCTTTATTGAAACCAAATTACATGTTTTCTAGTTACTAAAACGTTAACACCTGCAATAGTCAAAGACTGTGTCGCAGATGCTAGCGCCCACCTCACAATAAACGGGTGTTTCAGACAGGAGCTTTATATAATTATAACACTTCTTATAAAAATAGTATAACGAACAAAGACAAAAGTATCTGTATAATAATATTTATGAAAGTAAGAAAGATATGTGTGGGTGAAAGAGCTGGTGTAATAGTTTCAGTTTGTGTGCGTGTTATGTGTTGTGTGTATGTGTGTGTGTGTGTGTGTGTGTGTGTGTGTGTGTGTGTGTGTGTGTGTGTGTGTGTGTGTGTGTGTGTGTGTGTGTGTGTGTGTGTGTGTATGTATGCATGTGTGTTGCCAGAGCACAGATTCTACTTTATTAAGGCCTCAACTCTATCATAGTCGAGGCTTAGGAGATATTCTTTTAAGATAATGTTGCATTTGAATAGAGGCATTGAATATATATTTAACTCTTTATTTAATCTGTTATATAATAGCGAGGACAAGTAATCATAATGGTGCTTTGCCAATACCAGCCGGTAGCTCGTTGTAGTACACACTTTATCTTTTCTTCTTTTGTTGGCAAAGAGATCAGGAACAAATACTAGGGATTTGTGTTTACGAAGAACAGTATTCAGAATAAATAATTTCTTATGGAAAGAACCTGCCAGAAATCAAAGATTTGTTTGGTCGGATATCTGATCGGTTTGTAAGCCATCACTTTCAAGACTGCCCTTTGTGCTCTTTCAAGCTGAATGATTTTAGTCTTTCCAGCTGCACCCCAACTAGTAATGCAGTACGTAATAATGGACTGCGCTAACGCAAAGTAGACAGTCCTTAGAGTGTTCAAATCAGCTCCAACTCTCAGTTTACTGAACACGAAGATAAGCTTACGAACGCGCATTGTTACACAATTAATATGTTGAGTCCAAGACAAAACACTATCAATCATTACACCTAAATATTTGATATTGTGTGTACGCAATATTCTAGGGCAGGAACAGGGATGCTTGTTGCAGTTGTGAACTGATATCTCAAACGATGAATCTGGCTTCAAAGTGAGTTTAGGAGCGAATGTAATAAAGTTCGTCTTACTTGGGTTGAGAGTCAAAAGATTACGGGTTAACCACACCCCCACGAGCGCAAAGCTGATTCTGCGCAAGTACGTGTCTCGTCCCAACTTCGTCCATGAACAATGATTGCCGTGTCGTCAGCGTATGTGACTATTTTACTATTATGCAATTGTAACGTACACAGATCATTTATATAAATCAGGAACAAAGTCGGGCCGAGGACACTTCCCTGTGGCACGCCGTACGCGACGGATTTTGCCTGACTTGTGTAGTTGCCAATTTTTACATATTGAACTCGATCACTAAGGTAGCTTTTAAAAACATCCAATGGAATACCTCTAACACCGATGCGTTGAAGTTTTAAGAGTAGCAAGGGAACAGATACAGTGTCAAATGCTTTAGTAAGATCTAGGAATACACACAATGAGTTTAATTTACTATTTAAGTTATTAACTATCGTACTAGTTAAACTTAAAACTGCGTCTTCTGTCGACTTTCCAGACCTAAAACCGAATTGATTTGATGCAATCACATTATAAGTATCCAAATAATTAATGAGTCTTTTATTAATCAGCTTTTCTAAAATTTTTGAAAGTATAGGTAAAACTGATATAGGTCTGTAATTGTTGACACTGTATCTATCTCCACTCTTGTAAATTGGATGGACTAAAGCACGCTTAAACACCTTTGGAAAAACTCCTGTAGAAAAACACAGATTAAATATGTGCTTAAGTACCGGAACTAATATGTGTCTTGACTCTCTAATAAATGAAGTAGGAATATCATCAAAACCTGCCGCGCAGCACAGTCTCAGTCCCAAGATAGTGTCTTCTATTTCTTTATCGTCAGTATCCAACAGTGTCATTGAATTCAACATCGATCCATGAGACTCATCGAGGAGACAGGAAGAGGCACCATCAGTATAGCGGTTAAGCAAATTTGAGGCAAGTTCTTCACCTACGCCTGCGAAAAATGTATTAACTGAGTCAACGGCGTCTTGTGGACCGGCAGCAGAGGTTAACAACTCTTCAGAGGAAGAATTTCGTTGGTTCAAGTTAGTTACTTCCTTTATGAGTCTCCATAATTTTTTGGGGATTTTTTGTGTTTTTGAAATTCGGAACGTTCGTATTCTCTTTTGACTTTTTTAAGCAGATTATTACAGAAATTTTTGTAGCGAATGTAAGTAGTCCTTAACAAGTCATTCAGGGGTTGTTTTTTAGTTTTAAGATAAAGCGTGTCTCTGTGTCGGATGCATCGAAGTAGGCCTGGAGTGATCCATGGCTTAATTATCTTCTTTCTACTGGAAGTATTTACATGGTGAGTATTGTTTTTTAAAATCAAGGTAAGAATTTCAGTCAGACGTGTTGCTGCACCATCCGCATTTTGAATGTTTAATACGTCAGAGAGATCTTTGGTTTGAAGTTCCGCCACACAGGCTTCGATGTCTACTCTCTTTGAGGTGCAGCTTTTGGGGTGATCAAATCTTGTATTGGAAGAACAAGAGAATATCAAGGGATAGTGATCAGTGAACAGACAATCGAGAACCAAAGTTATTGAACTATTTTCACTCTTAAGCATCACATGATCAATGCAGTTATTATTTCTCGTTGGTATTAAATGAGCTGGCAGCATGGAATGAGATGCAAGTAAGTTGAGATACATGTGCGAGTTTCTATCGATAGTATCCGTTGCTATGTTTATATTTAGATCCCCTATTATAGCAACTGTCTTAAAAGAACGAAGTGAAGATAGAACTGTGTCAAGTGAGTTGGCAAAATTTTCAATGTTCTTACAAGAGGGTGAACGGTACATGGCAAGAATAACCACCGTACTTGAAAGTTGGATAGACAGACAGTTTGCATCAGTCACATTAAGTTTTTCAACTCTAGCGAAGATATTTTCTCTTATATATACAACCACTCCATCATTTTGATTGCAGCTCTCGGTGCTATATACTTGATATCCTGGCAGGTTAGGGAGGTGGGAACATTTTTTCAACCAACACTCCGACAATATTATCAAGTCAAGATCAATATTTATCCTTTTTAAGTAAATTTCTAGATTTGAAAAATTAGTAATGTTGCCGATACTCCTAATATTGACATGAAATATTTTAAGTTGGTATGGTGACTTTTTTATGTAATCTGTCACGTTCTCTGGACTGCAAATACGTGAATCACTGACAGAGACGTTGTCGATTTCGGAAGATATCTGTAGTTGTTCATTCATATTTAATTATTATGAGTTTACAGTAATTTTGTTTTTCATGTTTTTTATTGCGAATTCCGAAGCTTATCAAATACTGATCCAATTGTGTACTATTAATAGCTCCAATGCAACATATAATAAAGCGAAGTCGACGTAAAGTTTGAGTAAAATAGTCTTGTATATGTAGGTGTGTTATGCGTGCGTGTGTGTATGTTTGTGTGAGTGTGTTGGATTTATACCTAATATTATTACATAATTCATAACGAAACATATACAGATTAACCCGTACACCAGGCGACAATTTAACAGACACAAAAACTATATAACAAAATTTCTTTAGCGAAACTAGTCATGTGCATTTTGATAATTTATTAATGTCATCTTCTTCTTTTATTTGAAAGAATGGAGAGCCTTCTCGTTGACGAATAAAAACCTTGCCACTTGTACACCAGCAATATTTATAATCATTACTACTTGCAAAAACGCGTGCAAGGTAGAATATTCGCTTCATTTTTGATGACAAGTTCTCAGAGATAAAGACAGGTTTGGAAGGGCCACTTATTCTCAGAATTTCTGTGTTCAGCTTGGTGTTAGACTTATTATATTTTTTATATGACTTCAACAGGTTGTCCCTCTTAATAACACTAATAAAATCAACTATCACAGTTTTGTTCTCCTGGTTTCTGGAATTTACACGGAAAACATCTTTTATGTCGTTAGGTTGTATGTCAACTTTTAAAGTTTCTCCAATTTTACCAACAGTTTCTATGAGACTCATCTTTGATTCAGGCTTAACAACCGGGATATTTTTAATTTCCACACAGGTAGCGCGAGCACTTCTTTCATAGTGTTCCAGCTTATCTTCAAGTGAGAGAATGCGCTGTAACTGCTGAGAGTTATCTTCTTTTAGGTCGCTAACCTGTTGTGTAAGTAAGTCATATTTGCTAGACAAAAAATCTAGAGATGTTCTAATTTCTGAGTTTTGAGATCTTATTTCTTCCATTACCGTATTTAGTTTCTCCATGTTCAATTCCTGCTGGCTTTTGAAATTTGAGAACAAATCCCTCATTTCAGACATAAAATTCAATAGTTGCACATCAGTTGTACTGGTTCTTTTCCGCTTTTGGCGCTGCGACATACTACACATTGACGCATCATCTGATTTACTCTGTACATCTTTGTTTTGTGTGTTACATACGTTTAGTGGTTGAGCCAACGTATTTTTTGACATTTCAATGTTTGCCATCACCACCCGCCCAGTCGTGGACGCACAGACATCATCCTGTGACGCGGAAAGGGAGGCCTTAGCAGGCGCGGGGGCGAGTGACGCAGCGGCATCCTAATGTTGCGTTTAAAGTACCAGGGCGCAATAGCTTCACAAGAGTAAACGCCGTAACAATATCGCCACAGGTCAGCTTATGTTTGTCGGTCGCGACGATTTGGTACAAAATGGCTTTCCGTCAACTGTAGTGAGACCCCTGACTATTACCTTATTGTAATGAATGAAGTTGTAACTCACTCAGTAGCAAACAATCAGTTCCCGCGCTGTTATAGACTCCTAGTACTTCGTTCTTGATTTTGTGTTAAGATATTATTTATTTTTAAATATTTAAAACATAAATGAACACAGAATTTGCTTGCACACGTCTGATCGCCTCAGATGTCCGGAGGAAGGGGAAATAAGTAAAAAAAATATTGAAAAGTTGATACAAAGACTAAACTAAGAACATGTACCTTACTTTACTCGTAATTATTAAGCTAGTCTGATTGTTATTTTTTATAAGGAATTAAACTGTCGTTTTAGCTACGTAATTGAAAAGTTTGTAGTACAGACTAAGACTAAAATAAATTATTTAGTATGTAAGGTACTAAGTTTCATTGTGGTGACATGATGACATTGTTTTTAGAAGATAATTTATTTGTTTTTTTTCAAAGAAAAAGACTTTTTAGTATATTTGTTTGTAGAAACTATAAATAATGATAAGAAGATCTCGCTAGAGTTTTTTCGCTTAATTAAAGTTTCTATAGTTAAATTAAACTCACATGAAACTAAAAATAAACGTTGGTCATTGATAAATGTTGAATATTGCATAAAAAGTATAGTTTATTGTTAAATCAAATATGTTTTGAGCTTTTCAATATTTCTCGACAACCCGAGAATTCCCGGGAAATAGGGTCGAGAATTCTCGTGCTCCGAGAAATAAAAAGGTCGAGAAATGAGAAACCCTAAAATTACGCATTGCATACCACTGCAAGAACAATCTCTACCAAAGTTATTTACACAAAATGCTACATATAAATTCAAATCCACTCTAAGTATCGGCTTATGGTTTATTCTACGAGCATAAATTCTTATTGCGGCACCCATAAAATGTTTAATAGCGGCCTATAGAATTTGTTATAGGGGTAGCACAGCTTGTTTATTGTGGAATTATTTATCACTTTATATTCAACATGTTCGGCATGCAAGAGCTGTTGCCTTCCTACTGGGAGGGCTGAGGTTCAAATCCCGCCACGTGTCAATGTGATTTCGAAATTTTGAAAACAAATGTACGTTATTCGACGCTATTACGGTGAAGGAAAACATAGTGAGAAAACCTGTGCACACCTGCGATGAGTTGTCCAACCTGCACTGGGCTCGTGTGGAGTCGTTCTATACATCCTATACGGGTAGGCTCGTGCCTCTCGGTGGGGACGTTTAGTGAGCTGATGATGTGATTTAACATGTTCAATATAGCTCGCCGGATCATCAAGTTGAAGTGGCAGTGGGCTGATCACGTATGTCGCAGAACCGATGGCCATTGGAGCAGACGAGTTCTGAATGGAGACCGCGTCCTGGCAAGTGTTGCGTAGACCGACTGTCGGCTTGTCTGATGACGGGCTAGGTAACATTAGGTCATGCAGTTCCTGTGCAATTCACCGATGTGTATTTTTATTTATGTCATAAGTTATCATCTGAACTCAATTATTTTCATTCGGTATTTTTGTGATTTCAATATGTCCTTCCTCAAATGAAATTAATATTCAAGTCTAGTATCTTAAACGATTCTAAAGTTAGAAATGATATTAAATTTGCTCTTTGAAAAAATATTTTTATATTTTTTTTTGGTTGCCAGCCCTACCTTAGCACAAATAGACCAACTGTCAAACTTGTCATTGTATAATAAATCATGTCTGATAGTTTTGAACTTTATTAATTAATTCGTTGGGTTGGTTTTATTCAAACAACTTGGTTTTACATATCTTAAGAGCGTCTTAGATCGTACGCAAAGTTTTAATATTTTTGCACTCAAAACAAAAGTTATTACTCTCATACGAGTTTATAATTAAATATAATTATATTGTATTAAGTTGTGTGCTATTTTAATAAGGACTGAGGCGCATAGTTAGATTAAGATTTTAACTATAATTTTAATTAGTAAAATAATGATATTCTGTGTATATAATGAAAGATACGCCATCCGTGCCTTAAAAATGAGCTGCCAAAAAGAATATAGTTTCTAGGCTTTTTTTAAGTAAAGTACGCTCATTCGAAATATGTGTATATGTGCTGTCGCTGCATTCGGAACACTTTTTTCGATTGTTTTGTGAGCATATCACGAATCTTAACTTTTTACGTCATTGAATTAAAATTTGTATGCAACTCCATATTGCTGCAGTCATTAAGATTCCTTGACCCATTTGGTGTAATAGTTGAGACGTCGGCTACAAACTACACCAAGGATTCCGGGTTCGATCCCCGAGTAGTACAAATATTTGTGTGCATAAACATATCCGTTTGTATTGGTATTACCCATAAAGGGTGTATGTATAGGCCTTAGTCGTCCACGCGGGCCCACTGAGAATAAGCCTACTTCACGCATAACTGTTGAATTCCTTCCTAGGTTTGCGCAGATTTCCTCACGATGTTTTCCTTCACCGTATGAGCGTCGGATAACGTACAAATAATTTCGAAAATTCGAATACACATTGCTACGTGGCGATATTTGAACCTGGGCCTTTCCGAACAAAAGCTAACAGTCCACACCACTGAGCCACCGACGATTATTATAGGTTCATTTCATATATGAAGTAATATTTACTTACTTCATTCAAATCAAATCAATCATATTTTTTGCGTAATATGGGTTGTCTACATAGGTTCACATTACATAAAATTTGTTCCACCATATACTGCCAGTCACATTTGGCATGCAAATATATATACAATTCAAAGAAACAATTAGATTTATACATTATTAAAGGAAACAAAATACAATTATACATTAAAAACTCCTAATAAGTTCTAATCCAATAAATTCATATCAATAAAATCATCAAATGTCATAACTAATTAAAATAAAATGTCACTCTTAAAAATATTACAAATTTATGTCATTATCATTCAAGTAGTCATTTACACTATAATAGGATTTATCAATTAATAATTTATACAAAACTTGCTTAAATTTACATAAGTTAAAGTGTTTTAACGGTTCAGGAAGTTTATTAAATATTTTTGGAGCCAACTCAAGTATACTTTTACGTTTTAGTGCAGTTTTACATATTGTATCAGTACAGATTTTTAGTTTTTTCGGACGTAGGTTTGGTATCGGCGTTACTTGTTTAAATAATTCTGGATTTGACTTAATAAATAAACATGACTCGAAGATATACAAACATGGCAACGTTAACAATTTTAATCTTTTAAAATATGGCTGACAGCTATCGGTAGGTTTCAATCCGCATATGGCTCTGACACAACGCTTTTGAGCTCTCAATAAAATCTCCCGATAAGTAGAATTACCCCAAAATATTACACCATAGCGTAAAATTGAAGCAACAAAACCATGATACGCCGCAAGAACTGTACTTCTATCGGCTATTTTAGCCAATTTAAATAGGGCAAATGATAATTTATACAGTTTTTTACATACTTCGGTTGAGTGAGTTTCCCACGACATATTGCTGTCAATATTAATTCCTAAAAACTTTGTGGTCTTTACTTCTTCTATTTTTTTGCCATCAAAATCAATTTCAAATTCAGGTTTCTTTTTTCTCTGGATAAATTGCATAATATTCGTTTTTTTTAAATTAATTCTTAAATTATTCGATTTCAACCAGTAAACAACGTCCTGGAGAGCATTCGTAACATTATGCTTATAATTTACGTCATTATTATGGGAATTTATAAAAATTGTGCTATCATCAGCGAAGAGAATCATGGGGTTGTTAGTAGCCTTAACTATATCATTAATATATATTAAAAATAACAAAGGCCCAAGCACGCTGCCTTGTGGCACTCCGTTCTTAATATGCCTCCAGTTAGAAAGGAACTTTTTTTCTGTTCTACTGCTCATACAGATTTGTGTGAGTTCAGTGTATTGTTTTCTATCTTGTAAATAAGATGTGAGTAAATTCAAAGCATTACCACGTATTCCATATCGACACAGTTTTTCCAACAGTAGTTTGTGATTGACGTGATCAAATGCCTTTGTCATGTCCATAAAAATAGCACATGACGATATCCCTTTATCCATACATAAGATTGCTCTTTTTACTAAATCGTAGATAGCAGAATTTATAGTAGTATTTTTACGAAAGCCTTTTTGTTCTTTGTTTAGTATCTTATGTTTTTCCAAAAAGTTATACAAAATATTGTAGATAATTTTTTCAAAAATTTTAGAAAAAACTGACAACAAGGCAATAGGCCGGTAATTCTTAGCATCATCTTTGTCTCCTTTTTTGTAAAGTGGCTTTATAACAGCAGTTTTTAACTCATTTGGATAAACACCCGTACTTAAACTCAAATTTACAATGTGACACAATGGATTTACAATTAGGTCACAAACATGTTTGATTACTTTGGTTCCCAAACCGTCAAAACCAACACTATCCGTATTTTTGAGGGACATTATAACTTTATGTAAATCAGTAACTGTCACGGGATACATAAACAGTGAATGAGGATTATTGTCGATATTAATTATTTTATTGTAATTTTTAATGTCATGGTGTTCAATGTCATCTATAAAAAAATTGTTAAAATAATTTGCTATATCTACAGGATTATTAATATATTTATCTTCAACTTTTATTTCATTTATGGGCTCTTTTGGCATGCTTGTCTTGAAATTATTTATTAGGGTCCACATAGCTTTAGATTTATTTTTAGATGTTTTTATAAAATTGTCATTTTGTGAACGCTGTGTCAATTTAATTATCTTTTTTAAACGTCTAGAATATTTAATAAAGTTATCTTTAGTATCCTTGTCCTTTTTTGATCGTGCTTGCCATAAAAGTTCCCTTTTTTTCTTACAACAAATCCGAATCCCTTTTGAAAGCCATCTTTGTTTTACGGCTATTCTTTTTTTAATAATTTTAAAAGGAAAACAGAGCTCATAAAGGCATTTAAAATGATCAATAAAGGAATCGTATGCGATATTAGGGTCATTGGAAGCAAATACATCGTGAAAAGACAGGCATTCTATGTGACTTCTAAATAAGTCTAGATTTTTGTTTACTTATGTCACGACGCTTTATAATCCATGTGTTCAGGACACACCACCTTCTAACGGGACAATTCAATAACTGTGCAGTGTGATCAGATAAGGTTGTTTCCACTATTTCACATTTTGATCCCCTTATATTATGAGCAAAATTATCTAGACATGTTCCACTTCCAATTCTTGTCGGCTTATTTAATTCAAGTCTTAAGTTATAACTCAATAGTTGATATTTAAAATCACGGCTTTTTGGAGTATCTTTCAAAATATCAATGTTGAAATCACCGCAGATCACAACTTTTTTTTTTTTAAGTTACAGAAACTATTTAAAATGCGTTCGAGAATTTCATGGAAAATGTCAAGATTATATCTATCTGAATGAGGAACTCTATACAAACATACTACAATCATGTTGTGTTCACATATTTCAATTGCACAACATTCAACTATACATTTTCTTGAAAATTGTTTTACTTTATCAAAAACCTTATATTTTAGGCCAGTTCTAACTAATATACAAGATCCTCCTCTTTTTTTATCTCTTGAAAAACTCGTTGCTAATGTGTAGTTTGGTAACTTCAAAAATTCTTCCGTATCCGGTGTCATATTGTGTTCAGTGATGCAAAGTATATCAATTGGTTTTTTGAGTCTTCTGAGTTCATCTAAGTTAATTATCAGTTCATCACTTTTGCTTATCAGTCCTGATATATTTTGATGAAGAATGTTTAAGTGCTTACTAAAGAAAAAACTGATTTTTTAACAAACTATTATCTTCTTCCTTCTTATTACCATCATGCTGCATATCGAGGTTATGAGAAATTGCTTGGAAGGATAAAAAAGTCAGCAGTCTCGTCAAGTATGGCTCTAACACCATATCTATTAATTTTCCGCTATTCAGCGAAAACATATCGAAAGTCAAATATTTGTTTGAATCTATTAAGTATCCATAATTGTGTGATAAATGTTTTACTTCATTAGGTTTTATGTTATGTTTCAAAATTTATCTATAAATAAATTTGTGAAAAATTAATGAAACTTTTCATCTCACCGTTAACTAGCTCATTTAAAGCAGGTAAACATCAAATTAGAGTAAATTGGGCAAAGTTGTCGAATTAGGCAAAAGACGGCATAATTAAAGAGTGTTTGCAACGGGAGGGACGAGAGGGCCCTCGTTGGTTCACTCAATTACCTGAAATTAGCACTAGATTTTTTTCTATAATTTGAACACAGGAATGAGAAAGCGCCGCAATTCGTTCTTTGCTGAATTTGTTTTTTTTTTATTGAACAGGAGGCAAGCGACAATACGTTTCACCTGATGGAAAGTGACACTGCCGCCCATGAACATTTGCAGGACCTCAGGTCCCAGAAATGCGTTGCCGGCCCTTTAAGTGTGTGTACGCTCTTTTTTTGAAGGACGCCAGGTCGTATCGCTCTGGAAAAGTATCCTTGTTGGCCAAAAGCTTCCACTTATGGCTTAAGCGGTAAGACAAGGGGTGGTAACAATAGTATTCTAATTTGTTGTATTGAAATGTATGTACTATATTCTTAGAGCGTTTTGATCCAAGGCGGATTGGGCTCCTACAAATAATTTTAAAAAACATGTTAACTTGTATAGGTATGCTTTGAATAAAAACATGGATATATTTGATATGTATTATCATCATCACAGCTCATTATTCGTCCCCACTAAGTATACGGTATAGCTTTAGTCGTCCACGCGGACCCAGTGCCGATTGGCCGACTTCACGCACAACCTTTAAATTTCTTCGTATGCGTGCGCAGCATTCCTCACGATGTTTCCTTCCTTCACCGTAATAGCATCGGATAAACATACTTATTATTTCGGAAATTGGAAAACATATGGCGGAATTCGAACCTGCATCCTTCAGATTGGAAGGGAACAGTCCACACCAATGAGCCACCAACGCTAATTATATAAGCATACTAAATTAAGACAATAAATATAGAAAAAATACTCAAATGTTTATGATCAAATAGATAGGAATATATATTGAAACCATAGAAAGAAAGAAAGAAAAAAATCTTTATTCAAATAAATCTGTTACAGATACTTTTGAATCGTCAATTGTTATTATTATCATATTTTTTGTGACTCTACCACCGGTTCGGAATAAGTAGGATCTTCGAGAAGAGCCGGCAAGAAACTCGAGTATGATAAATAGGTTTGATAAATTCTAGTACAATTTTCAATTATCGCATTGTTACAAAACACAGTCAGAAATAACACAAAAGCCAACTTGTGCTCTCAAAGAAACGTCCCGCCCACAAAGGAAATAGGACATAAACAAATAGCAAACAGTACGCCGATATGGCTCCAGATTTCCTTTATTCCTGGATTTATACCCGTGTCCCGGTTTACTACGAAACCGATCCTGTAGGAGCTTCTACGTAGGGATATTGGATTTTTCCTAAGCAATTCTCTTTAAATGTTTTATCCGTGCTGGGTACGGTAAGAATGGGATAGTTTTTAGTAATCTACGTTAACTGCCTCTGGTCTAGTAGTCTAGTGCGCTGAGCGTTGGATTTAAAATCCGGTAGTGGATTCGAATGCGGGAAGATCGCGTTATGAAAGTCACTGTGCGTTTTTTCCCAGTTTTGTCAGCGCATTGCAGGCTGAATCACCTATATTTAACCTGTCTATTTATTTAAACTTTACGCACCGTAAACAAATCA
Organism: Leucinodes orbonalis; assembly: GCA_019425675.1. Classification (NCBI taxonomy): domain Eukaryota; kingdom Metazoa; phylum Arthropoda; class Insecta; order Lepidoptera; family Crambidae; genus Leucinodes; species Leucinodes orbonalis. Next base: position 58,164 of record PQWD01003430.1, read on the forward strand.
GCAAACTTTTAAACTGTTACCGCAAAGCCATGCAGAAAATTTATAATAAGTGCGGTAGTAAATGATACTTTATAAGAAGAGCGAAAAAGTACTATAAAAGAAATTAAATAAAACTAAATAATTGTAGGTCGCTGGCTGTGCGCTGCAACATGTTGGCTCGAAGGTTTGCGCGTTGTACCAAGTCCGTTAAAATCACGCTGTTTAAGGCATATTGCCAAACATTTTACATGCAGTATTTGGGTAAACTTTAACCGGCGGGCATACAGCGATCTGCGAGTCCAATATAACAATGTCTTGAGGATATTGTTGATGTTGCCGTAGCAGTGCAGTGCGTCGGGAATGTTCGCGGAGACGCGCATTGATGGCTTTGCTGCCATCATGAGAAAAAGGTGCGCCTCAGCACTAGCCCGCTTACGCGGCGGCACCAACACTATTCTCAAGGTCTTTATTGACCGATGGGAGTCACCTCTCTACTCGAGGTGGGTGACTATCCACTTGAATTAAATTAATAATGTAATTGTATTTACTAACATTAGTTTTGCTAGGAAATTGTTACTAACTTTTTATATGGGCTTACCGGCCTGTAATAAACGTTTTGAATTGAATTACAAGTCATTTGGCAAGACTAAATAAGTTTCAATCAATTTACTAGTACGTAACATTAAACTGCATCTTAAACCTTCCACCACCCGTCTTGGGTAAACAACCAGGAGCCAATATAAAGCTTATCGTGCCTTCCCTATGTAAAATTAATAAGAGACTTTTCGCCATAAGTAATGTTTTTTTTGTAATCAACCTGGGTTACAACGAAGCTGGCCAACAACAGGTTTAAAGAATCTTTTAAGTACAAAAGTACATGTGCGTACTCCTCGTCAGGAGATAGAAATTAAAGGAATCTAATAGATAGTCCTTTAAATATCAAAATTGAAATCCAAAAAAGGCAATCATCTAATGTTATTACAAGAATTCAATAAAACAATGATGACGAAATTATAAAACGAACGAGTTTTAAACTGCTTCCAAGATGGCCGCCGGTTGTCAAAGTTTTCAAATATAACCGCCAACTACTAGCACAGGCCACTCGCTTGTACGAGTAATACATGTTGCTACTCTATAAAACTGTGGACAATGTAAAACTCGTCTGAACAAAACTTGTTACGTACTTTTATAGGGTTTCAATAGTCTTCAAGATTGCATGATAGGTTCACAATGTATTCTAGGTATTTTTTAAGGATATTACTAGAATGGAATCCACAGTTCGTTCTCCTGATCGTTAGTGGTACGCCTGCCTAAACAGAAGCATTGTTCAAGGAAACAATTCATGTTTGGTTAATAAAGTTTTTGCGACAGTACTTGAGATTACAGATTTGAGTAATTTTACTAGCTACTGAGAGTCGGTGGAGCGTCGGTGGCTCAATGGTGTGGACTGTCGCCTTCCTACCGGAAGGGCTGAGGTTCAAATCCCGACACGGACCAATGTGTTTTCGAATTTTCGAAAATATATGTACGTTATCCGACGCTCTTACGGTGAAGGAAAACATCGTGAGGAAACCTTCATGCACACCTGCGAAGATATTCAAAGATTGTGTGTGAAGTTGTTTAATCCGCACTGGGCCCGCGTGGACGACTAAGGCCTAATCACCCTATTCGGGTAGGCTCGTGCCCCTCGGTGGGGACGTTTAATGAGCTGATGATGATGACGAGCTACTGACCTCGTCGACAGAAGTGCATAACACTCGTAATTCACCGGACGATACGAGTATCCGGCACTGCGGGGGTATGCGACTCAGTACATAGCAAAGCACCTTATAAAATAAAAAAAATATTGGAACCAAAATGTAGAAAGCCCATAAATGAGATGTATTGAAGGAGTATTATAATTAGTCATCATTTTAATAAAACTGCAGTCTGAGGCAGCAGTAGATGAATCAATCCTTCAAAAAATAATACAATTAAGTATCTCAATAAATTGTAATGTGAATCAGAATTGAATAAATAGTACAAATAACTCGTCAAAACGTACCAACAAAAAGCCGCTAAAGCAGCGAACCTAATTATCGGATCATCGCAAACTAATATCTGAACTAATATCAGATGATGGCGTCGCTAAAACAATGCGTGTTGTAAATTAATTTCGCCGTTCAAATATAATTTCGATCGGTGGTAATCGGATAACTGAGATCCGGCGATAAATTACTGTATTCCAATTAAACTGGGCTACCCGGGATGAGGTAGGGCAGACGGGCGGGTCACACGTATGTAAAGAAGAACCTCGACTTGAAATCTGAAGACCATTTTGAATCGTCATCGTGTAACGACTAATTTAATTTGAATTTAATATTAAGATAAAAACATTTTAAAGACATAATACAAGTATTGCCAACTTTAAATCAATGTTTAATAATTAATGCAAAAACAGTACATAAATAAAACTATTACATATTCCTACAACATTTCGTACCTGTAAGTTTTAAAATACCTCAAAATTTATATGTTTTGAAAAATTCCATAACCGAATTTCTTTCAATAGTCATATATCATACAGCACACTTTGCCTTAATATTCCATGGATAGGTCAAGTATATTTAATTCCAAATCAAAATATCCTTTATTCAATTTTACAGGACACTTTCGTTGAATTAGAAATGAAGTTAAAATCTACTTTGAATCGACAATAGATTCCAAATGACACATAACATACGATCCCGTTTTTGTAATCCTACGCCAACCGCTCGTATGCGCAATGTACGATTGGAAGAAAATTCCATACTCACAACCCTCAGAGGGACGCGTCGAATAAATTAACGTTCTTATGGTGTCGACGGCACAACCTATTGGAAACGGTGCGATGCTGATTTATTGTTTAATTTGCGCATTTGTTTTATGCTGACCGTTACACGAGATTTGCTTAGTTTTTGTTTTGTTCGAGTAGCCAATACGAGAGAAATTTTATTGAATCTTACGGTTTTGCCTGTTGTTTTTAACAGTTCTTTTGACATTAAGTAGTGCATCGCTTTTAATCTAAAGCTGGTCATTTAAAAGGTCGTTTGCTTGTGAGCCTCAAACTTAATATAAACTTCCAGTTTTATTAGCTCTCTTAAGCTTTGGCGATTTGCACACAGTGAATCACTGCGGACTGGACTAAATTCCTTGATTTTACGCCAGTCATCCCAGTCCTCAACCTTCCGCAAGTCGTCAGACTATTGGACTGGAGGTGTGTCTATGCTACAGCCAATAACGAATTTCACGAATAACATCATTTTTATTTTATTCCTTACGAATACCCCAAGTGCAGCTCCTTTCATTAGCGTTTGAGTGACCTTAAAAACTTTTAGATTAATTCCACATTTAGCCTCCATTTTATCAGCTGCGTATGTTAGGACTTCAACTTCAAGTTACTGATTCAAAAATTTCAAAATTTTATATTTTCTGAGTTTCCTGGGAATCAACGTTAAGAGAATATAAGTGGCCATAGCCTTTCGGTACCCCAGCTTACCTCACCGAACCAGCATGATACGGTTGAACTCCGATCGGTACCCTGGCCATCCAGTAACATTCACTTGATCAAAGAACAGTTCTGAGAAGGGTGTGATTCCTGTAAGAGTATACGGAGATAGTCGCTGAAGTTATTTTCTAAAACGATACGATTTTCAACATTAGAGTGCTTGAAATCATTAGGGTGAAGACTTTAAGACCTTTCAAATCGTAGGTGATGAAATTGAAATTGAAACAATACAAAAGATCCTCGTTCTCTTTTTATCAAATAAATAAGGTAGATCCAAAAAAAATATTTAAGGCTCCTTTACATACCTAAAGAAAACCAACTAAATCGCAAAGTACATAGTAGTAAGTAGTGAGTAATAGCATGCATTGTTTATTCATAGAGTTAGCGCCGTTTGACCCGTAGATTGTTTGCAGTCGAGCTTAACGCGTCCCGGCTCTGTGTGTTTTCTTCCACTATTTGTTTTGAGTTGCCGAAATAATTTTATTATGCAATGTTTTGTTAAGAGCTCCTTCAAGCACTTAATAACTGACGAGAAGTTCTGTTCTTGAATTTATAAATTTTACTACAATAAACTATGGATGTTGATTTTCCAAGGTTGTGCGTGATGGTCACCCAATCCGCACCATGCTCGCGACGGACGGACGACTAAAGCTTATACACCTTATACGGGTTGGATAGTACCCCTCGGTGGGGACGTATAATGAGCTGATGATATTGAATTATAGAATAGGATATTTCATCATCACCATCATCAGCTCATTAAACGTCTCCACAGAGGGGCACGAGCCTACCCATCATCATCATCATCAGCTCATTAAACGTCCCCACCGAGGGGCACGAGCCTACCCGTATAGGGTGATTAGGCCTTAGTCGTCCACGCGGGCCCAGTGCGGATTGGAGGACTTCACACACAACCTTCGAATCTCTTCGCAGGCGTGCATGAAGGTTTCCTCACGATGTTTTCCTTCACCGTAAGAGCGTCGGATAACGTACATATATTTTCGAAAATTCGAAAATACATTGGTACGTGTCGGGATTTGAACCTCAGCCCTCCCGGTAGGAAGGCGACAATCCACAACACTGAGCCACCGACGCTCTTACTACTCTTACTTCTGAATTACCCTGCGTTAACTGTAACAACACAATTTATTTTACATCCAAAGTCCGTTTTTATGTACAATTCTCACGTTATTTGTCACACGAGTGTTGTCACGGTACATTGTAGTTTTATTTCCTCCAAGTCACTCGGCTACAAATTACCAACCAGTGTTGCCGAACTATGGATTGTTTGGCTATCGATAGTTGTCTTTAAAAATCTGTTCTATCAATAGGCCTGTCAATGGTATCGATATTGTCAACAATATCGATAGTTTTGGCAATAGTCAGAATCAATAGTATCGATACTCAATCTAAAAATATAGAAAGTAATTCGATACCTTCTATAATATTGTCAAATTGACTATCCTTATTTATCAGTAGTACTTTAACAAAAAAAATGTCAAAGCTCCTCTCTCTTTTTAAGCTATCGCAGTCCACTGTTTGACATAGGTATTCCCAGGTCAGCACCAGTCCATCGGACAGTAAAGTGTTGGATGCTACGCTTGCCAAAACGCGGGCTCCTCCTTCTCAGACGGCCATCGGTTCTGCGTCATACGTGACCAGCCCACTGCCACTTCAACACGCCGATCCGGTGAGCTATCGGTAACATTGGTTCTCATACGGATAATCATTTCTGACTTTATTCCTAAGAGAGACCCCGAGCATAGCTAGCTCCATTTCACATTGAGTTACTTTGAACTTGTGAACCAATAATCGAAAGCCCCTATCGATTTTCTTATGTTAACAAATGTACTGGACGGTCGGGACGCTCACCTGATAGTAAGTGATACGTCTGATCATGACAGAGCAGCATTGAAGGACACAAACAACTTAAAGACAGTGCAGCCTTAACCAAAAAAAAAACAGATTTTAGGTCTCCCATACCCAGTTATTTAACAAGCTAGTGCTCTTATCTCGAAACAAAGAAGTGCAAAACACTCCCAACGCTCGGGATGATATCAGTGGGTAACCACCGCAGTGCTAGATATCATCCTGGAAGGTAGGTTTACTTAGATGACTCAGTACGGAGTCTACTACTTAGTAAATAGTATCAATATTCAATACTATCGATTCTATTCGTTTAACCAACTATCGATAGCCTATCGTCTATCGATAGTGGCCTATCGAGCGGCAACACTAGCACCAACGTTATGTCAAGCTACATCACGATTCACGATGATGTAATTTGTACAGTAACTGTGCTCACTTATGCTCGCTCGTTGCAACTTACTTGCAAATTTAAACTGCCAAGGTTCGTTTGCATTTGATGTGGGTTTGTACAATGTTGCTGTTGCTAAGTGAATTGGCGTTTTAGTCTCATCGATCTAAGGTGTTCTTTGATAAAATGACACACTCTCTCTCTTTCTCCCTCTTCAACCTATCGCAGTCCTCTGCTGGACATAGTTCTCCCCAATTTTGCGCCAGATATCCCGGTCCTCCGCCTTCTTCATCCAAAATGACACTGAGCTGTCTACAATTGGGGAAACACCTAACAGTGACCTTTCCACAGCACGTTGAAAGGTCACTAGTTTCTTGAGTCCGTTTTAAGTTTTCATAGTGAGCAAACATGTTCGCTTTCAAAGACGCAACAATCAGCTGACTAAGCCCATGTAGTTTACCCGTATAGGAGCTAGGAGAAAAAACATCAAGTCACTTTTGCTATGCGGTCTCCCAGTAGCATTTAAAGCAGTGATTTTATGCAACGTTTAGATGCGTAGAATATGGAGACAAAAGTAAGTTGTTTAAAGATGGGCGGGCTTAAATTAAATTGGATCAAATAAACCAAGTATAAAAATGTATACTGCATACTCCGCATCTATACTAAAATAACTCAGCTGAGCCATAGACACTGACTGGGATTGTTTCACAATTTTTAAGTGACTCAAAGCACAATGGAGCGAGCAATGCTCGGGGTCTATCCGTAAGAGAACTAAAGTTACCAATATAGCCCGCCGGATCAGCAAGTTCAAGTGGCAGTAGGCTGGTCACGTATGTCGCAGAACCGATGTCCGTTGGAGCAGACAAGTTCTGTAGTGGAGACTGCCGTAAGCGTTGCGTGCGACGCCCTACGGTCTGATGGACCGAAGACTTGCGAAAGGTCGCTGGTAGAGGCTGGATGAGAAAAGAGGAGGACTGGGATATCTGGCGCAAAACGGGGGAGACTTGTGTCCAGCTGTGGACTGCGATAGGTTGAAGAGACTTACTTCGCCTAGAACCTAAGCATTCCTTTTAGATGTTTGTTATAAGGCAAAGAACATTCTATATCCTAGATAATCACATTATCGTAGACAAAATGCATTTTAATCCTGTTTCCTCAATACGAGCTTGTTCTATATAGCCCTGGCTTATATCACCGCGGAATTCGAACGACTATAAACTCCTCTAAAAGTTAAATTGGCGGCCTGTGGTTTGCATCGATCTCCTTGCCGCAATAGATTAATTGTTATTTAGTGACAATGATTGTAAACAGGACGTGTACAGGACTTGGTTCGTGTAAATATTTAAATACTTGCCCGATATATGACCCAGTCAGAGCGTCGGTGGCTCAATGGCGTGGACTGTAGCCCTCCTACCGGGAGGGCCGAGGTTCAAATTCCGCCACGTACCAATGTGGTTTTTGAATTTCGAAAACCATATGTAAGTTATCCGACGCTCTTACGGTGAAGGAAAACATCGTGAGGAAACCTGCGCACGCCTGCGAAGAGATTTAAAGGTTGTGCGTGAATTCGTCCAACACGCACTGAGCCCGCGTAGATGACTAAGGCCTATACACCTTTACGGGTAGGCTCGTGCCCCTCGGTGGGGACGTATAATGAGCTGATGATGATGATGGTTGTCAAATTGTTAATTCTAAGTTAAGTTATGAGATACTAATTTAATTTTTACCTACTATAAAGACAAAAGCATACTCAGTACGGTGTTTTGTTCATTACTCGTACTTGCTTTTGGGAAAATCTTAACCAACCTAAACTGAGACGCTAATACCTGATATACAAATTCAACAAGAGATCAGCGAATTGTGGTGTTAGCTTGACCTACATGGTAATCAACATAATGATGTTATACTTAACGAAATACGTTGAATTTCCTCCTTCTTATACAATATTATTCAACGTGAAGAGCGCTTGCGTAATGCCGGAGTAAATTAAGGGATTGGTAATTGAATTAAGTGGGTAACAACGTGTTTACTTGTGACCTTTTTGTGATGTATAAAGGCCCATGTCGGGGAGCGAAGGCAATTTCATCATCAGATGCTTTCATTTTAAGTACCTGTAGGCGCATCTGAGAAAATTAAATTATTTACGATTAAACTGGTGGCAGTTGAAAGAAGTCGATTCAGCTCAAAGAGTTATTTCAATCGTAAATCATCATCATCAGCCTATATAATTATAAAGTAAGGAACAGGCCACTATATCACAGCATAGCCATGGGGAGATAGCGCCGTAACTAGTGCTGTCAGGTCCTATTTGTTTTTAATCGGTAAACGATAAAAAAAATCGGGATTCAAGGTTGCAGATCGGGACAGGTAACAAAAAATGTGATGTGATGCTGATGACGTGACATTTTGAATTTCACAGGACGTAATAAGTAGAAGCTACATCATCATTATCATTAGCTCATTAAACGTCCTAGGCACTAGCCTACCCGTATAGGGTGTTTAGGCCTTAGTCGTCCACGCGGGCCCAGTGCGGGTTGGACGACTTCACACACAACCTTCGAATCTAGAAGCTACGTAGCGTTAATTTATTTTTATTAAAAAAACCTGTTTTGTTCTTTAACAAATCAGGATATTTGGACTGTTTTCTTCTTTAACTAATCAGGATTATGAAGAGGGGGGACGATGCAATCCTAAACAAATTCATTGCATCAGAGAGGCAAAAACAAAAAGAGGCCCACTCCCCTGGTCCATCCACTCAACATCTGGACCTTAAAGGAGTGCATCGGTGGTGGCCACATGACATCGCTAAGTAACAACTAGTTTTAAGATCTTTTTAATGAAAGACTTAAATCATATAAATAATAAAAAACCAAATATAAGAGTTATTGTTACTATATTATATGAATATAAAATAGAGAGAGAGAGAGAGTCATTTCATTCATTTATTTTTTATTATTCATCCCCTTCTTCACCTAATGTAAATATTTATTTATTTTAATTCTGACTATAATCCCATATCCCCTTTTACCAATTCTTTTGCCCCATACGCGGAGCACTAACATAATATCATAATAATTAATTTACAAAATAATCTTAAACTAAAAAGAGTACGGACCATGAGTCTGTAGATGTAATTTTATTAATAAAAAAACAGGATATTTAAATTCCCGATCGGGACGCATCCCTTAAACAGGACGTCCCGCGCTTATCGGAACACCTGACAACACTAGCCGTAACAAACGTCTATTAATAATATACCTTCATTGAATAATTTTGACAGATTTATTTATCTTATTTTAATTACTAATCTATGATTATAATATTTTATACAATTTCTCAAAGTATTTATATAACTAATACTATCACTATGATAGGTGTAATAGCGTGTAATCTAAATCTTTTACCTTTACTCGGTTACTTCGGCAATGGCTGGAAACCAGTGCTTCACTCTTTGAGTGTATGTTACACTGAGCTATTGCCCTTTTGCACTGCTACGGCATGCATGTGTAGTTTGGAGTATATCCTAATATATTAATGTTTTTGTATATCGGTATTGTTGTGTGTTGATATAATTATTTAGATGATTTTTGTTGTGATAAACTAAGCATGTATGTCTATTAGTGCAAAAAAAATATTTATCTATTATCCTCAGATACTAGCCGGAACCTGCGGCTTAATTGGCCCTCCTTTCTTTGCGGACATTACAGGTTGGATCAGGTGATCCTGTAATGTTCAGACCAAAGTGGTAACAATCGCACGAAGTGACTTTTATTTATCGATCTACGAGTATGCGTGGAATTCGAATCCACGAACCCATAGATTATTATTAACAACATGCTATTTACTGCTGATCACTATAGCAAATCATCTCAAAAGTGCAAACTTTGCGACCCGCCGAGAAACCCGCGTAACCTGATTATCTCACTTTTGTTCCCCCTATTTAAGCAAGCTTTGACTAGTATTCCTACAGAGAACAATTTTGTAAGCATTAAATTTTAAAGTTTATGAAATATAATTAATAGGTATAAAAGTAGTACTGTCATTGGCTTATTAATATTATTATGTAAGACTATAATATTGATTGTAAGCATAATAACTTTGAAATATAAAAAAATTGAAATATTCTCATTTTTTCTCCCATGTTAAAAGTCATTGAAATGAAATGAAAATAAATTTATTCAATTTAGGTCCATACAGAACACTTATGAATGTCAAATTTGATTCTACCACTGGTTCGGACTGTTATTGTCTACTGAGAAGAATCCAGCCAGAAACTCAGTAGTTACTATTTTCAAAAAATAATTCATGTACAATGTACTTGTTTATTAAACTTATTAAGTATTTATATAAATACTCGTTTCACATAATGAGATAAGAGTGTACATAGAACGCGATATCACTAACCATCAGGTGATTAGATCCCTCGTTTACCTCTGCAATGCAAAAAACTACAGGACAGTACCTAGTATTCGTAAAGGTTATTTTCCAAGAGCGAACGTATCGCAGAAAAACAAACATCATTAAGGAAACGGAAGTCTCTATTAGCTCTTTCCTGTCGCCAGCAAAGTAAATAAATGTACACGTACAATGTATGGTTACAATTTATTTTGTTGACATTTGCTTAAAAATAGCCTTTCGCGTTCAAATGGGTAAAAAGAGAAATAAATAATTCAATATATGTTCAATGGTAATCCTATATTTATAAACCGGTAAATAATATGCCAGTTCTTAAATAATAAACATATTTTTTTGTGTGAAGCACATCACTTTTTTTAGATATAATAAATTCTCAAATTTTCGTACTAAAGTAACCGTGTAATATGTTCCCATTAAAATAATATCAAATAGGTTGGGATAGTCACAATGTCTACAACCAGACAAAAGCTAGTTAGCTAAATCATTTATTTAGATATAATGAACTACTGTGATCATCCTAAATAAATAAAAAAATAATATGTACTGCAAAGCTTATCCCACTGCCGGTAATAAGTATGTTTGTCTGTTTTTTTGTAGGCAACTTTCTCGAACCTTCAAGCCTTCAATTCCACTGAACTTGTTTACTTGATAAAACGATGCTTTAAATGTAACCGTAAATTGGTTAATCCGTAAAACTCAATTGTTAATATATTTCAATAGCAAGTAGTAGAAAGAAATGTCTCATGGTGAAACAGAACGAACGAGTACAAAACTTTACTATTGAGACACAATAACTATCATAAACTCATTTAAAATTAGCGGAATTGGTGCCCAAATATTGTATATTAATATTAGTGCTGCGACTTCAAAACTAGAAATCTAACAGTCTTTGGAATTTGTGAGAAAACTTTCAGTTTTATTTTGTGCCAATGTTTTTATATCAGGCAAGGTCATTACCTCCGCAGTACGACAACCTTAGAGCCCCTAAATAAATACTCCGCACATCCGCCTTCCATTATGTTGTTTTATGTTACTTAGAGAAGTACATTAATAGGAAGCCAGTTGTACTCGTATAAAAGAAAATGTATATTTCTTGAACATATTTTCTTTTAAATTTCAGCTCCTTTCATTTGTTAAAAATAACTTATTTATTTATTACATCATCAGCCTATAACGACCCACTAAAGGGCACAGGCTTTTCCTCAGAGCATAGTTATGGGTAGATTGGATTGTAACCCACCACGCGGGCCCAATACGGATCGATGGCGGACTACTATCCTAATTCCTCTCGATGTTTTTCTTCACCGTTAGAGCGTTGGATAAACGAACATATTCGAATTTGAAAATTCCAACACATATTTGTACGTGACGGTATTTGAACCTGCACCCTCCAGATCGGAAGGCAACAGTCCACATCAATGAGCCTCCGACGATCTTATTTGGAATATCAAATACACATAATACCCGTTTGATTCCATATTTTGAATGCACATTGCTAAAGTCTTTTGGGAGGAAATTTCGGGTAACTATCTTTTTCTACATTCCTACTTATCATTAGTTGAACTTAGTTATGATTTGCCCGGAATTCATTTATTGAAAAGCTCACCTGTTCTAAAACACCTTTATTCGGTAGGCAACATTCCACACCAATGATTCAATTCAATTATTATATTCAATTAAAGAATTGAATTGAATCCACACCAATGAGCTACCAACGATACGAAAATATGTATTTCTCTCTCTCTCTTCAACCTGCCGCAGTCCACTGCTGGACATAGGTCTCCCCCATTTTGCGCCAGACATTAGTTTTTAATTCATTATATATTTATATGAATTAAAACAGACTAGATAACTAGACAGTTTGTAAAATTACTGTTATTAGTTTGAATCTAATCGTTATTACGTAGACAGCTGTGTCTTAAAAGGTAAAGGGACCCGCGTTGAACCGACATTAGGGGTGAATTATTAATCAAATTACAGAACCTTTGAATCAGATTTTCTATATTATTACGAAATATAAGATTATACCCAAAACCGTGAAATTAATGAATTGGTTTCTAATCGATCGAAGTGTAAGAAACTTAATATCGATAGTATTAGTTAAATATGACCCAAATAAATCTATACGAGTACGTTATATTATTAATTTCATTTATTTTCGCCTGTATTAAGAAATTTCAATATGAAATAAGCTGTTACAATGTACTTACTTTTCCATGTTCATTGTGTGTGTCATAAATATGTATTGATATAAATTTAATTTTTTAAATATAAAATGATATGACAAGTATCTTCTGTATTTATAGAAAGGGGTTTAATTTAGTCTTTAACATTCAAACATAGTCTACGAGCATGTAACAGAGATTTTTAAAATACGAGAACTTAAAATGTTTCATCCAACGACAATCTACATACATTTCAAAATAAATTTACATATAAACAATAGCTATATGACTGTCACCAATTTGTTGATATTGCACTCACTCAGATGGCACGTAGCACTCGAAGCGTGCTACGGCATTGTCCAGTGCTACGAGTGTGCTCGTAGCATAACACACGTTCGTAGCAAGTGGAACGTTTTGTGCTACGTTGGTTTATGGCGTAGTTTTAACTTAGTAAAGCTTTACAATGCTATCCATTGGAATACATTTAAATGCTAAAAATAAGTAAAAATAGTAAATTTAACGATCCCTCTGGAATGGTTAAGATGTCGGCTATTACACCAAGGGCCCGGGTTCGATCCCCGGGCAAGACAAACATTTGTGTGCATGAAAATGTCTGTTTGTATTGCTCTGGGTGTGTTCTATGTATGTATTAATAAAAAGTATATAAATATGTTTTTCCGTTGTTAAGTATCCATATTAAAGGCTAAGGCTAGATAGCGTTATGTGAATGTCAGTGGATATTTATTTTTTTGTTTAAGTAAAACAAATTTAATTTCCCAGTCAGAAGTTATGTATTTGTATGAATATTGAATGAGATAAGACTTGAGGTTTTGTACCCGTTTCAATGTCGTAAATATTTAGTGACACTTGTCTTCTTTGTGCCCGTTTGTATTATTGCTTTGATTTACTCGCAAGGGTTAAATGTGGTTTTTGTTCAAATATTTATATTCTTGACATATATGTTTGTACATGTTCTTTTTATTACACAATATATAATGCGCATCGTGAGGTACGGGTCTGTGGGGCTAATTCGACAATTATCCTGATTAATATATTTTGTAACATTTACACAGTGCTATTTATTCCCAATTTAAGATACACTTTTTAGGAAATACATGCCTAATTTACATGGAAAAACTGAAATCAATACAAACAGACATATTCTGGCACACAAATGGCTGTATTGAACCCGGGACCCCTAGTGTAGTAGTTGGCGTCTCTATTATTTCACTAAATAAGTCGTCATATTTACCGAAGGATCAATTCCAACGATAAGAACTAAATAAAACGTCTCTCACATAGTATTAAGGCAGCGGCGGATCCAGGGGGAGGGTCATGCGGGTCATGACCTCCCAAGGAGATATTTTTAAGTACTATACTAACGGACATTAACAAAATACCTTACAAGTTCTTAACTTGACTATGTGACCTCCTCCTGGCGCCTAACCTGGATCCGCATTTGTATTAAGGTACAATTAATTACAAGACAGATTTTAACTAAAACAATTTACAAAGTATTTGGAATTTAATGTTGCATATTTCTTCCAAATAAAACAACTACAGCCAACTTAACAACAAGTAAAAGCGCTTCATAAAGTTTCTTCTGGTACTGCTCAAGAACAGTTCTGATAACATCGGACAAGCTGTTGGAGGAAATTCAAACATGAAGTTCTTTAGTTCGCTTAACATTTTCTCGGAATACAATGCATAAAAAAAATTAAGTAGGTTGTTTATGTCTAAATCTACATACTATTAAATGATTCTTTAAGTTCTTCATGTAGAATTTTTGCACAGTGATCTCCGGAACGCCAATGCATATCAAACATTCTTAATGAGGTATTAATGGGAACCATTTAAGTAACGATATATGAAACCAACTGTTTATTATAACGATTACTATAAGCTAGCTAGCTAGGATGTAAAGCGGTGAGAAGTTTGTTGGTCTAATTAAAGAAATGTAGCGTTTCTATTTTTCGCTGTGAGCGAGAATGTTTACAATTTCATCTCCATGTCTATCTATAACAGTGTTTTTTGATACAACTATAAAGACACCGTAGTAGTATAAATTGTCTACCACTTGTATTTTCCGAGCGTCGGTGACTTCAAATTTTCGACATGAAATGTACGTTATCCGATACACTTACGGTGAAGGAAAACATCGTGAGGAAACTTGCGCACGTCTGCAAAGAGATTCAAGGGTGCGCGTGAAATCAGCCAATCTGCACTGAGCTTGCGTGAGTGACCAAGGCTTCTATACCCTTTACAGGTAGGCCCCTAAGATGGGGACGTATATTGATCTGATGATGATAATGTTTCTTTTCTTTGAGTTTGCTTCAAACAATATTGCTTAAAAGTGTGGTAAATTGAGTGAATATTTATCTATTATTTGTTTAAAGCAAAGAAACCGCTGACGCTTATAACATGCACCTCTACCGCAGATCCCAAAATTTACGAGAACACAAGATGTACCGTAATAACGGCAAATTGCCGTCAAATTGTCGCCGGCCGGGCCAATTTGCCGTACGTAACTCACGTCTTTGTCCGATTAGTCGGTCGAAGATTATCGCGATAATAACCCGTCAAACTTCGATACCAACTTCGATATTAACTAGCGCTCAGTTAATTCTACGACAGTTAATTTTGTCGGCAAATAAAGTGCACTGGGTCGTGATAAATGGTAACTGTAACGGGTGTGGCGATAATGGGTTAACAGTGCACGCTTTGATAGGTTAGGGAATCGGTAATTTGGTGGTGGAGGATTTATTGTTATTATTTCAGGGGGGTTAAGTAATCAGAACGATAGTTTACTTGATGGTAGACTCGGTTACTAGGTGGTAGACTCGGTACTGAGTCGTCTACGTACCACCGCAGTGCATATAGCCCGGTAAAATAGCAGTGTTTTATATTTCCGTGTTTCGGGATGAGGGGACTGTGGCTAGTAAAATTACCGTATATAAGAGACCTAACATCTGTGTCTCGGGTGTAGGGCGCAGAGCAGCGTTGATGGAAAAATAATAACTACCTACTGTTATTAATTTCCTTTAACATTGCTTCTGTCATGGTCAGGCATATCACTTACCACCAGGTGAGCGAACAGACCGTCCCGTTCACTGATGACATAGCAAAAAAAGTCACAATTCATACCAATAAATATCGCTTTAATTAGCGCTTAACTTAGAAGCGTAGGCCGACCCTCAACCAGATGGACATATGACCTGGTCACGATGGCGGATAGCAGATGGATGACAACTGCTAGGGATGGGATGGGACATATAAGGCTGGAATGATAGTACTGATGAACTAAGATAGTTTGTGACAGTTCCTTAACATTATAGTATAAATAAATAAATATCAACTGATATTCGCACAGCGCCATCTAATCCCAAACTAAACATTAAGCCTGTAGAAAACGCCCAGACCAAAACGTACAGAAACGTTCATGCACACAAATGTTTGTACTGTCCAGGGATCGAACCCGGAACACTTGGTGAAAGAGCTGACGTCTCAACCGTTACACCAGATAGGTCTTCATATCATACACCGTCACATTATACTATTAAGCAATTATCTTATAGTTAGCCTCAGAATATGACAGCGTTGCAAGCTCAACGTTTTAAAGCGATATTCAGCCAAGATGGCGCCGGACTATGCCGATATTAAAATAATATCTCCGCCATATTGCGCTTGATAGAGCTTCTGCCACAATATTAAAACTTGTAAACTTAATGTAGTCAGTCTTTTAAGTTTCATAATTAAGATACAAGGACTGGACAGGATGATATATTTTTAATTATTACCTGATGTAGCTATAGATGTGTGTGATGGATTCATAAAACATACTTTAAATGACGACTCGAAAAGTACTTCGATCTATTCAACCTATCGCAGTCCACTGCTGGACATAGGTCTCCGCTTTTCTCACCCTGCCTCCACCAGCGACCTTTCGCAAGTCGTCGGTCCATCGGGCCGGAGGGCGTCCTACTCTACGCTTGCCGAGACGCGGTCTCCACTCCAGAACTCGTCTGCTCCAACGGCCATCGGTTCTGTGACATACGTGACCAGCCCACTGCCACTTCAACTTGCTGATCCGGCGGGCCATGTCGGTAACTTTAGTTCTCTTACGGATTCAATAATTTCTGATCTTATCTCTAAGAGAGACCCCGAGCATAGCTCGCTCCATTGCGCGAAAAGTACTTGAATCTGTAATATGTTGTGTTTTCGATTTTTTGAAATTATATGTACGTTATCCGACGCTCTTACGGTAAAGGAAAACATCGTGAAGAAACCTGCGCACGCCTACGAAGAGATTTAAAGGTTGTGAGTGAAGTCGGCAATCCGCACTGGGCTCGCGTGGACGACTTAGGCCTATACACCCTTTACGGGTAGGCTCGTGCCTCTCGGTGGGGACGTATAATGAGCTGTTGATGATAACTATTAAGAACCAATTTGAGCTTCATAATACTCGTATAATAATACTGGATTAGTAATAAATATATAATTAGCACAACCCACCGAGTCAAAGCGAGAGAATTCGCATACGGCTTAATTTAATTCTCATCCCGTCCTTTCACATTGTCAAAAGTGACTTCAAGTTAGTTTGAACCAGAAAATCACAAAATCCAACAGTCGTGACCCGTGGCGGAACCGATAGTGAACTTGGATATTCAAAACCCATTTGAAATTTGTCACTAATCTAACTTTTAATGGGTAGTCGTACCCTCGTCAGCGGAGGGTTCACTGTCTAGTGTTTATAACAAACGTCAATGGCGCCGCGGACTGAAATAACCATAACTTACAAAATAAAATAAATTAATTTAGTCAACTTTTAAAATTTTTTTTACATCACTCTTTTTAACCGTGCAAAGTGGCGTCCAACCTTCTCTGCCTACCTCTCTGGGACCATAGTGTGAGCTTTATATTTTTATTTAAATAATAAATATCCACTGTCATTCACACAGCGCCATCTAGCCCCAAATTAAGCGTGAAGCTTGTATAACGGGTACTAAACAACTGATATAGATAATTATATAAGCTTTTTGAAAATATATACATACTATACATAGAAAACACCCAGACCAATACAAACAGATATGCACACAAATGTTTGTACTGCCCTGGGATCAAACGTCTTAACCGCTATACCAAATGGGCCATCAATCTTTGTACCGGTATACTATTATACTATATTTCATGTAATGACTGTATCCTGTTTGTGTACCATAAATAATAAAAATAAAAAAGTAAAATTTTCGACTTAACCCCCATTAAGTTTGAGGACCGCCAAAATCGGCCGGTCTTGGTTTCGCGTTTATTTGGCGCAGATCCGCGAACTTTCGTGATCTGTGTTAGTTTAGCTTTAGACGAAGGCTTATATGGAGTTATAGATATACTTTGCGATAGCGAGAGACACGTGTACAGAAATAGGGTCGCAATAATTGATCGATTGAAGTGTTTGATGTGGTACCCACTAAGTTAAGATACGATTAGGTATTGCAACTGCTGCTGATTAAGAGCGTCGGTGGCTCATTGGTGTGGTCTATTGCCTTTCTTTCTTTCTTTCCAATCGGAGGGCGCGGGTTCAAATCCCGCCACGTAACCTCCCGATCGGAAGGCAACAGTTCACACCGACGCTCTTAAATAATACAAACATAATTCATAGAAACGCCAGACCAATACAAACAGACATGTTCAAGTACAAAAATGTTTGTGATGCCCGGGGATCGAACCTTCGGAATATAGCCGACATCTAAACAATAACTCCACAGGTCTTCATTAAAATCAATGTACCGTAACCACGCAAGGGCACTGCGTGGGAGTCGTGAGAATACAAGACAAATACTGAATACAGCCGTAAATATTTACCCTCCAACGATTAGGTCCGCAACATCTGGGTATCATTTAATTAATTTCTGTTTGCCTTATCCAGTGCAAAGGTCTAGAAATAAATCAAGGGACTTTGGTGATTTATTTGCTTGGCTCAGTGTAATGACATTTTAATAGAGATACCATAAAAATGGTTTCTAAATTTTCTTAATACAGATTGTTACTTTTATTGCTTAGATGAACAATACACAATCACGAAGAAAAATCAAACAAAAAATGTCCGAGCCGCTTGACACATACCTATAGTTATTTCTATATTTATAGAGCGTCGGTGGCTCAATGGTGTGGACCACAGACATCCGAATATACAATTAGACTGGACAAGCCGCCAAGTTCATAGGCAGTCCCAGTGTCGCAATTTCTTTTCGGTTCTTACCTGTGAAAAGTTATTATATTTCTTGGTAAATTTACTGATTCATTGCGATGATGGCATGTTACAATTGCACAGGATGGCATTTTGGGAAAAACGGTAATTTCTTCTAATAATCGTGCGTCTTGACTCGTCTCACAGAGCGTAAACTGGCAGCCAGTGTATGCTCGTTGAGCTTACATTTGTCGCACTTAAAAACGCGGCTTGCCCCATCTCCTGTATTGGGAAATCTGTGGTGTGGACTGTCGCCCTCCTACAAGAAGAGCTGAGTTTCAAATCCCGACACGTACAAATGTGTTATCGAATTTTCGAAAATATATGTACGTTATCGGACGCTCTTACGGTGAAGGAAAACATCGTGACGAAACATTCATGCACGCCTGCGAAGAAATTCAAAGGTTGTGCGTGAAGTCGTCACTTCCGCACTGGGCCCGCGTGGACGACTAATCGTTTAATGAGCTGATGATGATTGCTATATTTAGATCGTAAAATTATTCATTTCAATTTGGACCTTATCGTATCATTTAGAGAGTACAAAATCAAAAGCACGAGCATACTACAATGCCACTATGACATGTGACGAGTGACGTGATTATGAATGAAAATTTGGATGAACGTATGGTTGGGCATAATTTTGACGCGGACACTTTTTATATATGCATCTATTTAGTTTAATAATTATCTATGATTTCTTTCCGAATCTTGAAATTAGTTAGATCTCTAACTCGTCTGCTTTAACGACGTTTCAGTTATTTCAACTTATTCAGAAAAAACACTCGAGTCAACCTAACAGTAAAGCCTTTTTTAACGATAATGTGCAAATGGAATACTGAAGTGGAGGAACATTTAATGACCATGGATTTTTTAAATATAAATAATCGTCAGTGTAGTAAATTGACATACAGATCGTAAGGGGGTGATTAAAATATCTGTAATCACATGTTTCTAAAAAGCGTAAAATTTGCTCATTGAGCTTGAACATCAATTTCTTTCCAAGCCGCGCATTTACAAATATAATTTCGTGTCATCATCAGCTCATTAAACGTCTCCGAGGGGCACGAGCCTACCCGTATAGGGTGATTAGGCCTTAGTCGTCCACGCGGGCCCAGTGCGGATTGGACGACTTCACGCACACTTCACTTAACCTTCGAATCTCTTCGCAGGCGGGCATGAAGGTTTCCTCACGATGTTTTCCTTCACCGTAAGAGCGTCGGATAACGTACATATATTTTTCGAGAATTCGAAAATACATTGGTACGTGTCGGGATTTGAACCTCAGCCCTCCCGGTAGAAAGGCGACAGTCCAAACCACTGAGCCACCGACGCTCCATAATTTCGTGTACCGCAAATAAATAAAATCCCGAAGCAATATTATTATGAAAATTGTTGAAGCTCATTGGTCAGTAATTTGTTTGTCTCGATTGCTGACCAGATTTTATTTCGATCATTAGGGGTGGATTTAATTCGTTTTACTTTTGGAAAATCAAATCAAAATAGATAAGTCTTTATTCAAATATATCTTTTACAGATACTTTTGAGTCAACAATTGTTATTATTATGTTTTTATGACTCTACACTGGTTTGGAATAATATCTTGGTATTATTATTTTTATTTTTCTTGGGGCAGAACTTGATAAGTATTTTATAAGATTTTTTACTCGATTTTTTCAGTATGGCGTCTTTTGAGTCTCTTTATTGCCCTCGTTAGCAATAGCTTGTTTTGTATTGATTAATTCCGGGTTAGAGAGTGAAATAATTGGATTTCAAAATATGAAATTCTATATAAAGTTCTTTAAAATGTTGTTTCGTTAGAAGCTACTTGCTATTAGCTTAATTGCCTGCTTATGCTAATTTGTTCACGCCATTTTGTCTATTTTTGTAGACACAAACTTATGAAATATACTGTTAATTATAAGTGAAAATAACGAGGAATTTCTACCGTATGGTATCGACTGATTAGATACCCATTATAACTCTTTCCGGGGTTCCCATACAAAGCGGAGCTAAGGCGCCATATAGGTATGAAATACCAGAAAGAACAGCATCAATTCACTTAACCTAAACTTTTATGAGTTCTGTTTTCTCCGCCCAACTTGCCAAGCGTAGTAGATGTCATAGCGAACCCGTTACTATCGTCAATGAGGCCCTTAATCGAGCATTAGACTATCACGTGCCGCTAATAAATTAAAAAAAGTTATAATGCACTAAAAAGAATGTACTTATAAAAGCAATTCCTATCATCGTATTTATTAATTATTATTTCACATCATAGTTTTATCAAACCCTTACAAAACCTATACCTAAAAAAGGTAATCCAATAATGTATGACACAAAACCAGAACTACGCAACAACAAAAAAATACGTGCTCAGGCAGAGTTGGTAATTGCCTTAGTTCCCTTAACTCCAAACTGCGAAGTCCCCGAAAGGCTCGGAGTAAGATTAAAGTTTCCCATCCTAACGAATTCATCTCGTTTTGCAAATCACCCAAAACACTCCTGTTTACGAAACCTATCTTGAATGGCACGTGCTTGAACATGGAAGCTGTTTTTTATAATCATGGATATTTTTTTCTTAAATCACGTATTTAATCGCGAAATATATTTTTAAACTAATTTAAAACTTCCAATATCTAATATATATATTTATAGAGGAATTCTACAAATAAATAAATGAAATTTAATAATTAGGTGTGCCACACTTAATATATATTTTAAGTATGATATATATTTTGACGACCCATTTGGTGTCGCGGTTGAGAGGTCGACTGCAATACCAAGGGTTCCGGGTTCGATCCCCGGGCAGTACAAACATTTGTGTGCATGAACATGTCTGTTTGTAATGGTCTGGGTGTTTTCTATGTATAATATGTATGTATTTACAAAAAAAAAGTATATAAGAATATTATCCGTTGTTTAGTACCCATAATACAGGCTTCACGCTTAACTTGGGGCTAGATGGCGCTGTGTGAATGTCAGTGGATATTTATTTATTTATTTAGTTTTTATCATATTCTATGGGTTTAAAGTAGAAAACAACATTTGAGACACAATTAAATAATATAAAAATCTTGTTATTCATAAAATTAAGGATTATTTCCGTTGACGTAATCCAATTTTACTTAAATAACGAACATTTCCCCACCCCGTCACCGTCACTTACAAATCTAAATTGGATTGTGAATCCTCGAGTGGTGTTCGGGCAATATCTGTGTGTTTTTAATAAAACTTGAGCCGTTAGTCAGTCATAGCGGTTGTTTGCCACGTTAGAACTTGGCCAATTACGCACTGCCTCGGGTTATTGTAAAGACTGTCAAATGTTGGAATGTGACTGTGTTAAATAAAAGAGTCTAGTGAATATTGATAACGGCGGGAATTGGAGCGATTGTTTTGGAATTCTTGCAAATTTGAAGTGTCTTTTTTAAATTGATTTTTTTTTTCATTTTATTGAAGAGGTCGCAAAGGTTGAGGTCGACTGATCAAAGATAAGATTAAAAACTATTTTATTTATTTGAGTCATTTTTGAAATCGTTATTAGAAGAGTCACAAACTAATTAATATACTACTATTTGTTCTGGCGCTGACTTTGACTATTAAGGCCGTATTCGAGAACAAAACTCAAACGTTGATTTTGAACTTGAATAGAGTTAGAAAGGGATGTAAAGATCAAAATTGATAGCTTATGACGTCATCCGGTCAGAATCATTTTGTTAAATTTAATTTTATTTTATTTGTTATCCATTACTGGCTAGGTAAGGTAGAATTAGTTTAGAACTCATTTCATATATTGTCACCCAGCAATGAATCATAAATTAAAACAAATTAAATTATGCGAAATATTCGTATTATACACTCTTGTGACATTAAGAGTCATCTGCCACATGAGATTTTTCATTCCTTTCTTTTAGAAGAATTAGACAAAGACGTTTGCACTCTATATTTAATTACATAAGGATCAATATCGCAGTAAATTGGTACCATTACTGAAGAGCTAATAGAGCCTCAATTATCGAGCGTTAACACCTTCGGACTGTAATTAAGGTGCCCTTAGAATTAATTAGGAACCATTATTAAATTTGTCGCAGTATTAATAACATTTAGGCTTGGGCTCCGGCGATCTTATTTCTAACTATATCTTATACTAGCTTTTGCCCGCGGCTTCGCCTGCGTTAAATTCGGGAGTATGGCTCCACTTTCCTGGTAACGAAAACAGAATAATTTTAACACTGCAACACTGCTTCGGCGTCAGTGGCTCAAAGATGTGAACTGTCGCCTTCCTACCAGGAGGGCTGAGGTTCAAATCCCACCATGTACCAATGTGTTTTCGAATTTTCGAAAATATATGTACGTTATCCGACGCTCTTACGGTGAAGGAAAACATCGTGAGGAAACCTGCGTACGCCTGCGAAGAGATTCGAAGGTTGTGCGTGAAGTCGTCCAACCCGCACTGGGCCCGCGTGGACGACCAAGGCCTAATCACCCTATATGGGTAGGCTCGTGCCCCTCAGTGGGGAAGTATAATGAGCTGATGATGATGAACACTGCTTCTTCTTCTTCTTTTTCGTTTCGCATACCAATTTTTTGCTTTTCACCTTAAAAACTGGGAAAAGTCAAATATAAATTACCCCTTTTTTAAGGCTTTAAGGACCGATTTGCAAAAAAACTTAACTTACTTACGTTTAATATGTATATATATACATATAAACGGGATAAAAAGTAGCCTAAAACCTATTCTAGGTTACCTTCTATTAACATACCAAGATTCAATAAAATCCGTTCAGCCGTTTCGGCGTGAAAGCGTAACAAACAGACTGAGATATTTTCACATTTTTAATATTAGTATGGACAGTAACCGTCTAGAAACCTAGATTAAGATTTAATTGGTTTTGATTTAAAAGGACTCGCTATGTGATTTTTAATTGTTACATTTATATGCATTGTAATTTGTGGCCAATAAATGATTCTTTTTTTTTATATAGTTTTAAAATCCATAACAAATATTAGGTTTTGTTCATAGCAACGTAAGTCTTCTCTTGATAATTACCCGAAAATCCTTGATCCGTCCCCTAAAATTTTATTACGTCCACCCATTCAGGCTCGACTCAAAGGCGCCTGAGCCACGTAATGTATTCTTCCACATAAAAATTAATCGCCACTCGACTATTCAATTTAATATTCCCGCTGAATACGGCCTGGAATGTTCTTAAAAATTTTATGAACAGTGCTTTCTTGGATCCGAGTTTTGTTTGAGTGTCTTTTAATTGTTGAGCCTATTACATTGGGTCAATTATTGTTTATATATTAACTTACATACCTAAAACCACGTATTTAATTTACCAGGCCTCGAATTACCACACACTTTATATATAATAATGCTGCCAAAATATTTTTACTTCGAATTGCAAAACTGCTTCCATGTCAGCTGCGCTTGTCATGGCAGTTTGTTATTAAGGTTTCACTACTGGTTTGTATCTCTTTAACATGTATATTGTCAATGTAATAAGTGTGTCTTGTAAACTGTCAAAAAATAAATGTAATAACACTTGTTAGTTCCAATTTAACAATTGTAATACTCGACGTCGTGTCCATCCATAACTACAACATATCCTTCTTCAAACGAGGTTTAAAGGGGGCTCCCTTTTGTCCCTTTCCTCTTGATAGGCAGCAGCATGGCTTTGCCCTATTGCAGTTGTCCATGAGCGGCGGTTACCGTTTTCCATTAGATAGACCGCTCGTCTACCTACTATAAATACATGAATCAATGACAAACCTAATATATTAATACTTTTCTTACCTTAAATTTATGTTTATGTTAAAAAGTATACAGGACGGTCACCTGATAGTAAGTGACCCTAATGCGCACGTCACCCGAGTCTACAGATGTTATTTCTCTTATACCCGATAATTTTAGCTATAGTACCCTCACCCGAAACTCAGAAGGCACTGCTATGGTACCTATCTAGATAACTACCGAGTCTACCACCTAGTAAACTTTCCTGTACATATGGATTACGGTTATATAATTCGTAAAATACGTACATAAAATTCTTACCAATCACTTTATTTCGATTTCATTCGGCATCGTATTTGCGAATCTCCAAGTTCGTATAGGCTCTTGGATACGTTTGTTTGTACGAGAGCCGCGAAAATAACAGGATATTATGTCGTTACCGGCCTTTTTATTGCTTTTTTATCTTTCTCCATTTCCACGGCTATATATTAGTTTTTTTCGGACAGTAGATGGAAACTGTCTTGGCATATAGTGGAACTATCGTGAAAATAATTATGACCTTAGAATTATTTTTATTTAATACTTACTGTTCCTCGTATTATAAGATATTTGCCCGCAGCAAAACATAAAGCGGTTAAAAAGTCCTTTTTTTCAAGAATAAAGGTTGTATATATATATATATATATATATATATATATATATACACAACCTATATATATATTGGCATATGACCGTAATTATATTCATATGTATTAAAAAAATATCAATAATACAGACACAAATTTTATTTATATATAATAGATTATTACGTTCCAATCAAAATAAGACGCCTTAAACAAAAGCAAAGAAAAACAAGTTCCGTTAAATTAATTAAAATTTTCAAGCAAATCTGAAATGTAAATTACGGATTCAATTAACCAACTCAGAGTCAAAAACGTCTGACTAGTTTCAGATTCATCGCGAATCACTTATAGATAATGACTGTAAAAACTTGCCCAACATTCAGAATATTTTAATATTCCTAACGAACGACCATTATAAATCTCGTAATATGCAGCCTGCAGTGTCCCCAAACTTTTCCAATCTAGCCTGAAAAGCGGTGCTCAACATTTCAATAACTCCCAATTTATCTTAGACAGTCCATTTTGATTGGCGATGGAGATGTTTCGGTGCTAATTAAATAAAATATGAATAAATTTCATATATAAACGACGACATTGTCACATTGGGTGTAATGGTTGAGACTTCGGCTACTACACCAAGGGGTACCGGGTTTGATCACTGGACAGTACAAACATTTGTGTGCATGACCATGTAAGTTTGTGTTGGTCTGGGTGTTTCTATGTATAATAATTATGTATATCCAATCCGCAATGGGCCCGCGTGGACTACTAAGGGCTATACACCTTTTACGGGTAAGCTCGTACCTCGATGGGGTACCCTCGGTGGGGACGTTTGATGAGCTGTTGATGATGATTTTCATGATTATTATTAATTATTCAGGATACGATATAAGAGCATCGGTGGCTCAATGGTATGGACTGTCGCCTTCCTATCGGGATGGCTGAGGTTCAAATCCCGACACGTACCAATGTTTTTTCGAATTTTCGAAAACATATGTACGTTATCCGACGCTCTTACGGTGAAGGAAAACATCGTGAGTAAACCTTCATGCAAGCCTGCGAAGAGATTCGAAGGTTGTGTGTGAAGTCGTTCAATCAGCACTGGGCCAGCGTGGACGACTAAGGCCTGCTCACCCTATACGGGTAGGCTCGTCCCCCTCGGTGGGGACGTTTAATGAGCTGATGATGATGATGATTCAAGATACAACAGACAGTTTAAAAAACATTACAAAAATGAAAATCTAACACGGTATGTTAAAGCGGCCGATATGCTTTCATATTAAACCTCAAAGCATGAAGAATGATATATACTTTATTAATCCTGTATCCATATTGAGGTCGTAGAAAAACCTTTTCATTTTGCCTCCATATTTGTTAATATTACCCTATTATACTCTGAAATGAAATCGTTACATAATACATAAGACCTTATAGCGGGATGAGATACTTTGAGCAAATACATACCTTTTTATCAGCGAAAAGAATTTAATTTAATTCTTATTGTACGCCAATATAACATAAATCTGCTCGTAACAGTTATTAACAAGGAAAATAATATTGTAATTTTATCATTTTATACTGGTATCATTTTGTACACCCAGAAAATGAATGCTGCGGTAGTTACCATACTTATGCAGTTTAAGCTTAGGCCTATACCTGATTGGCTAATAGATTATAAGTTATTATTCGCCCTTTTTTTATTCTGTACCTATTGTCCATAGTTTATAAATAAATAAATATCCATTGATGCTCACACAGCGTCATCTAGCCCCATATTAAGCGAGGAGCTTGTAGTTAGGGTACTAACAACTATAAACATTGAAAACACCCAGACCAATGTACATGCACACAAATGTTTATACTATCCGGAAATCGAACCCGGTACCCTTTGTGTTGCGGCCGACCTCTAGACTATTACACCACATGGGTCGACGAAATTATAAAAATAGATGAGAGGATATTGGAATCTATCTGTTTTCTGCCAAGATTTACAGTGATGGACAGCCACAGACGAAGTACAGAGCAACAGTAGAGCCACGTCTACGCAAACTTATAGAACCAAGCTGGTCGGAAAAAACATTTTGGCTCGAGTCGTCATTTTTAATACTTATGGTTAAGGGGAAGAAGCTAGTGTTGGGGTGTTCCCGATCCCAAGAGGTAGAGGAGAGAGAAGTAACTAAGTAAGGTAATCTGACTTAGGTGACACCT
Organism: Leucinodes orbonalis; assembly: GCA_019425675.1. Taxonomy (NCBI): domain Eukaryota; kingdom Metazoa; phylum Arthropoda; class Insecta; order Lepidoptera; family Crambidae; genus Leucinodes; species Leucinodes orbonalis. The sequence continues at coordinate 85,319 of PQWD01003430.1, forward strand.
CATCCGCAAAATATTTGATCCGAGGATGAAATTGTCACCCTTTTCAAATTGTCAGGCTCGATTGATCGGCGACTGGTGTCTCTGTTGGATGAGTTGTTACATATGTTAGACGGAAAAGAAACGACCATCGCTACCCATCCCTTATCAATTGAAGAGTGATGTCACGTCACTAATATCTTGCTTGACATTAGCATTGTACGCGGGAAACAGTCATATTGTAACACTAAGATTTAATCTATCAATAAATGTTGTTTAAACTTAAAGAATCATTTAATACATATAATATATCGATATGGTAATTTCAGTCAAATTGACAAACAAAGGCAAAATCTATACATTTTCGCGGAACAATAATAAACTAATCTTAGTGATTTTTTTGTACACGAAGAGATTTATACCTGCAGGATATTTCGAACCTTAACCTTCCTTCTCTAGTTACCACTAACTTAGGAAGGTTTCTAAAATATTTTAGAAAAATTTGAGGTCTATTTTCTTAATGTACAAATTCCGAATTGAGGTTGAAAAATATCTGCTTACACAAACACCGACAGTATAGTAAAACATCGCACTGAGCATTATTCCCCTGCAATTGCAAAATTTTCTCGCAGTAAAATTTTCAAATAAGCAATTTACTTATGCTTTCAAGACATCCTAGCTCATTTTAGCTTTCGTACCGACAATTTTTCATGAGTCGCAATTTTCTAGACCCAGTGAACTGGTTTTGATGCTGTAAATAAGGTTAAGTCGGAACTTGTTTGTTAGCCGGAAAATTGTTTGAAGTTTGCTCTACGACGATAATTAGAATATTCTTCAAACAAATTAACATTGCTGGAATTTTAACGGTATATAACGGGGCTACAATTCCTAAACTCTTGTTTGACATGGTAACGAAGTTGAAAGACTCTAAAGGAATTTTATTCAAAAACATACAGTTTTTAAGTGAATTGATGAAACTTATTTGAAAAAAAGGGGAATCGGTGGCGTGTAATGAGCTGATGATGATTTAAAAAAGCGTCCTTAGATTCTATAAACATAGTACTATACTCGCTAAAGATTTAAGATTATTTCATTTCACAATTTGCTTTCTTGTAGATTAATGTCACGATTTTCTTTAGTTAAGGAATTAAAGATAAGCACTTTGAACTGTTGTTTATTATTTTAATAACTCATATTATTTGGACAAAAAGTTATCCATTTAAGTGGCAGGTATCCAAGAACAAAGAAAATGTAATATGTCAAAGTCATGACTACGTATCACGCGAGGGGTTAAATATGTTTTATGGATCAAATTTCATGTAAATTATGATGTATAAAATTATCTGGCTGTATCAGATAGCTAGATCTTTAACATGTTACATAACTTATCACAACACTGAATAAGTCTTTTTTAATACTTTTTCATTAAAACAAAGGAAAAGTTAAGGCTTTAATCCAACTAAATAAATTTCAAGTACATCGTTTTATATAGGTACAAAGTAGGTCCGGCTACCGTTACCCTTCGGTACAATGTCAGTGTTCCGTACTCAGGACCACGTGTTCGCTACGACTGAACCCTAAACTTGGTGACTGCTGGCCCGCCAATAAATTACTACTAAAGCTCACTACCAAAACGTGCCGGACGAAATTCGACCTAATCACGATAAAGTTAGGGTGCCAAAGTTACAAGCTACGGCAACTGGTAATTTTTATGAAGGCACTTAATTTGGTAGTAAAATATGATTTTGAACGAGCTAGAATGTTTTTTTCAAAGTTGGCAGCGGTCTTTGGGCTGGGTTTAATATTATACCTGTATTTTATATTCGGGAAAGGGGAAGATACCTTTCGAAAACCTGTGAAATCATGTTTATGAAGTTAAACGGTAAATTAAATCAACATTCTTAATGTACATTTAACAAGTAAAATGATGGAGAGGGTAACCTAATAACACTTTGTTATATTGTATAAGCACAAGTTTTTCAAGTGCTTATGTTTAGTTATAAGATAGAAGTATTACGTGACTCTCATTCAAAAGAGAACGTTAAAATGTAGAAAATAAAATAACCTTGAAAGCTTTATTTGGCAGCACAGAATACGAGAAATCATTGTAAATCAGTAGGTAGGGAGGCGGACCCTGTTAAGTTGAAGTGAAAGAGAATAGTGAAGGTAGAATTAATCCAAAATCTGTAATTTACAAAGGCTATTTAAGACTTTGTCAGACGATCCAAGTGAGAAACTCTTGTTATAGGAGTACCTAAACAAACTTAGAGCTTCGCAAATTCTAAGTTTTCTAAATTGGGTTTCTGTGCATCGGACGAAAACTTCGGCCCGACGCAACAAAGTTGTCAAATAACTATACACTGCGAGCGCAGTTGGGTGCATCCAGTTTACGTTGTATTTGAAAATGGTATAGGTTTATATTTTATATATATCGTGAAAATATTGCATATCCCGCCACGTACCAATGTGTTTTTGAATTTTCAGAATTAATTTGTACGTTATCCGACGCTCTTACGGTGAAGGAAAACATCGTGAGGAAACTTGCGCACGCCCGGACGATTAAGCCTAATGACCTCGTACCCTTCGGTGGGGACGTTTAATGAGCTGATGATGATGATATTGCGGCGGGTCTAGTACGACGATAGTACAAGTCAATCAACTCTTGCTGTCGGATGGGTAAAAAAATAAATATCCACTGACATTCACAGCGCCATCTAGCCTGTAATATGGAAACTACATGACGATTAAACATACTTTTTTTTGTAAATTTACACATAATATATAGAGAAAACACCCAGACCATTACAAACAGACATGTTCATGCACAAAAATGTTTAACTGCCCGGGAATCGAACCCGGAACCCTTGGTGTAAGAGCCGACGTCTCAACCATTACACCAAATGGATCGTCAAACACCAATGCAATAACATGTGACTAGCAAATAAATACAAATACAGAGTGCAAGCCTATGATCAATACAAGACGGTAGGCTCTAACAAATGAATTTGATCAAAGTAATTATCGCGCACATTGATTTTGTGTTTACGACTAAATTAACCCAATTACAGCTGATTACAATACCCGGCGGCCATTACGCTGTATTGACCTACCGAAACTGATTTGATAATCGCACAATGCGTTAAAATAATGTGTTGTTTCCACCCATTGGTTGCCAATACCAGTTGTATATTACAAAAATTGTAAAATGCTATATACCAAATAAATAAATTATTTATTTAATATGCGTAGCGCTGGGAAATAACAGAATAATAATTGTTTTCTCTGCTATTCAATCAAATACCAATTGGCGACCCATTTGGTGTAATGGTTGAGACGTTGACTACAACACATAGGGTTCCGGGTTCGATCCCTGGCAGTACAAATAATTGTGTGCATAAAAATGTCTGTTTCCAATAGTCCGGGTATTTCTTTGTATGTTCTTACAAAAAAGTTTAATAGTATGTTTATCTGTTATTAAGAACCCATATTACAGGAAAATGCTTAGTTTAGGGCTGGATAGCGATGTGTCAATGTCAATGGATATTTATTATTATTAATAATTACCAGACACATTGTTTGATATTTTAGTTTCACTTTGTTTTCTTTTAAATTACTCGTACGTTACATACATACATACGTCAAGGATTTCATTTTCATGTATTTGAGTTTGATGTCATGGTCCTGCGCCCTCATGCATGCTGTGTGCATATGTCCCTGGTATTGGAACTGTTTATGTACCTATGAATATGATATGTAAATTGTGTTGCGAGGCTGTTTTGTGCGCCATTACATAAATAATTATCCAACAATATTCACAAAACAAGATTATCAAGTTAAAGTGACAGTGGGCAGGGCATTGTGTAGAACCGATGGCCGATGGGCGGAAAGGTTCTTGAGTGGCGTCCTCGAAACGGAAAACGAAGCGTAGGCTGACCCCTAACCAGTTACCAACCAACCGATAATACTGATAATGCCGCACTGCGGTCAACACCGAGACGACAGACGCTAGGTCTCTTATACCCAGTAATTTCACTAGCTACAGTGCCCTCATTCCGAAACACAAAAGTGCATAACACCCCTGTTTCACGGAATGATATCTGGCACTACGGTGGTACCTACCGACGACTCAGTATCGAGTCAACCTGTAAGTACTTGCACCCAAAATATGTTTGTACTTGGGATCGAACCCGGAATCCTCGACTCTTCTCAGCCATTACACCACACATATCGTTAAAAACTGCAAGCATTTGATAACTGTCTACCAGTTTGAACTTACCCACATATCCTAGGAACAACTGCAGAGGTCTCTCATGCGAAATTCCTAGTAGATAAACTTCGCAACAGAAATTCAGAACTCAGCTTTGTGTAATGCGGTAAGATTTAGAGAAATGCATCGTCCACTTTATATATACGGATGCATTTTTTAAAACTCTTGTCTGCACGCAGTTGAGCGAATCGAGTTTTTGCTTGGTTCTTACATTTTGCACATTTGAAAAAGAAATCCTCAAGAATTGTTAACTTTGCAGTTGATAATCATTTCATTGTTTTCCAGAAGTAGATATTAAGTCATTTGTGTAGCAGTCAGGTTGCAGAGATGTTTTAAATGTGCATTATTCTATAGAGAAAGGAATACGAGATACTTTTTCTTAAGTGTTTTTATGGACCAACATTGAATAAACAAATTTTGATTTTATTATATTTCATAAGATATTGTCTTAGATAAACAATTAACTAATCTCACTCAAAAATTGTACGCAACAAAAGTTCGCCTATCGCGTCAATTGGGCAGAATTTTAATTCATAATCACGTCGCTCCCTACAGCTACATGTTATAATGGCATAGTATTGTGCTCGTGTTTTTGATTCTTACTCTTTCTATGACCAAAATTCGACCAATTTTTGTATGGAAAATTAAGACATTTGGTTCGCATCTGTCAACAGAGCTTTGCTTGCGCAGTAAAATGGCGCTAGAATCGAAGTGATCAAAAGGAAATAAATCAGGAATTACTTTCCGTAGTTAAATGAACAATTGGATAACATAATTCTAGTTTAAAACATTTAAATTATATCAGAAATTTATTTAATACAATACTTAAGTAACTGCAGACAATCTTCTTGTTATTACTAACATATTTCCACACTAACCATCCTACCAAGTAAGCGCATATTAAATGATTAGTTTGCAAAGTATGTCTTATGACGTCACAAGTTTAGTTAATGACGTAAGCTGATTAAATGCAGCACCAACCTAGTCTCACCATGAATAAAGTCTCAGTCGTGTCTCGTAGGTACTTATTATTAAGCTGTGTATACAAACTCAGTACCAGCTAGACAGTCTGTATTATAGGAAATTAGAGGTAGATTCCCGCGCCAACAGACACGTTCCTCGCAAACATTTTGGAACCTCAGTTATCATCTAACGCAATATTGTTTTATTAAAAAACTGTATTGGATTATGTATATCCACACAAATGTTTGTATGGAGCGAACCCGGAACCCGGGTTATAGCTAATCCCTTCACCAATACTCCACATGGGTAATTTACAAGTTGGAAGACTCGGTACTGATTTATCTAGTTAGGCACCACCGCAGTGCTAGATATCGTCTCTTGATATAGAAATGTACTGCACTCACGTTTTTCGGGTTCAGGACACTGTTGCTAGTAATTGAACTGTTGTTCGTATGAGAAATAAAGTTCTTTAAACCTCCTTTATTACCGGGTATAAGAGACCTAACATCTGTTGTCTCCGGTGTTAGGCGCAGTGCGTGACTGTCTGTCAGTTGTTAGTCTCCTTCAATGCCGCTCTGTCATGGCCAGGCGTATCACTTGCCATCGGAGCATCCTGGTCATATTGTTCACTTTGTAACATTAAAAAAACATGGGTCATCCAATCTACAAAGCTAACCATAACATAGAAACGCGATCCAAAACTTCAACAAGTACCAATTCCCAGTTTACTCTATCTTCTTTGTTTGTATTTGTTCTTACTCTTGTAAATTGTTTACATAATTTTTGTACCTTATATTTACGAGCTTTAAGTTCAAATTCGCTTTATCAGTACATTTGTCGCTTGTACAAATGTGAGAATCAATAGCGAGTTCGGCTTTAATGTTATTATAGTAGAGTGGATATTGCATTGCGTAATATTACAGTGTGTTTAGTGCTGCTCGCTCGTAGTAGGTATTGTTTCAGCTTATTGTTTAGTAAAGGGATAGTTGTTAACTTTGAAGTATAACTTAACGATTATTTTCCATATAAATAATAAAAATAAATATCTACTGACATTCACACAGCGCCATCTAGTCCCAAGTTAAGCGTAAGCCTTATGTTATGGGTACTAAACAACGGATAAACATACATATATACTTTTTTTTTGTAAATACATACATATTATACATAGAAAACACCCAGACCATTACAAACAGACATGTTCATGCACACAAATGTTTGTACTGCCCGGGGATCGAACCCGGAACCCTTGGTGTTGCAGCCGACCTCTCAACCGCAACACCAAATGGGTCGTCGTGGATATGAATCTGATAATTAAATAGAGATGTCGATGGCTCATTGGTGTAGACTGTTGCCTTCCGATCTGGAAGGTTCAAATCCCACCACGTACCAAAGTCTTTCCGAATTTTCTAAACTAAACTTAATATGTACGTTTATCCGACGCTCTTACGGTGTAGGAAAACATCGTGAGGAAACCTGTGCACGCCGACGATATGTTGTGGAAATTCAAAGGTTGTGCGTAAAGTCGACCAATCCGCACTGAGCACTCGTGGACGACTAAGGCCTCACCCTTTACGGGTAGGCTCATGCCCCTCGGTGGGGACGTTCAATGAGCTGATAATGATGTAACTCCATTTTCTTAATCAGGAAAGGAAGTGTTAGCGCAAATTTCACGCGAATGAAGCTGATAGCAAAGGCAAGTAAGTTTTTTTATGTAACGCCTGACCATGACAGAGCGGCATTGAGGAGACCAACCACTGGTAGACAGTTATTATTCTCCGCCAATGCCATACTGCGTCCGACACTCACTAGCTACTGTGCCCTCACTCGATACACAAAAGTGCATAACACTCCTGTTTCATGGGACGTTATCTGGCATTGCGGTGGTACCCACCTAGCTAGACGACTTAGTATCGAGTCTACCAACTGTGTGATTGCCAACTAATCCTATCGAGTCCTCATGTGTCGAGGAAAAGCTTCATCATCAGATCAAAAACGTTCCCACCTCAGTGGGCCTCAGAATGATAATGATGCCCTTAAGGGCACGAGCCTACCTCTGAAAGGTGAGTAGGCCTTAGTCGTCCGTTCGGGCCCAGTGCGGATTGGCCGACTTCACAACCCTTCAATCTCTTCACAGGCACGCGCAGGTTTCCTCGCAATGTTTTCCTTTACCGTAAGAGCGTCGGATAGACGTTCATATAATTTCGAAAATACATTGGTACGTGGCGGGATTTGAATGCCCAAATCTGGGGGCGAAGTCGAGCGCGAAGCAAACACTGCCGTACCATCCTTTACAGGATGCATTTCGCCGCATTTTCAGGCCAATTTGAGAACCTTTGGATAATACCAGAGTGCTGAAATTTTCGTCATCTAGTGAGATGTAATAACATACTTTAAATCCAAAATTTCAAGTCGGTAGGTCATTTAGTTCCTACGTTAAGCGAAAGCAAAGTTTCGCATTTTCGACAGATAGACACTCACTCACTCACTCACTCACTCATGATCATCAAAATAGAACTTGTACTTACCATTAACTCAGAGTGCTGAAATTCACTACAGAGTTAGAGTTTAATGGCTACATAAAGGGAATACTATAAAAACTTGGATAATCGAAGTTCTGGAGTACCTGGTGACCCTGCTTAGGTAACAAAAGAGCCCAGCCAAACTATAAGAGATCGACATACCGCCTTTAAACAATATATATTCAACATGGTGGGCCGCTTCATCCAATGTCAAAAATCGGGGGGTACGGTAGTGCCCCCGCCAAGTCGAGCGTGCTAGACCAATATAAACAGACTGCCCGGGGATCGAACCCGGAACCCTTGGTGTAGTAGCCGACGTCTCAACCATTACACCCAATGAAAGGAATATTGGACGACCAATATTCCTTTCAAGTTTCTACAAAAAGAAGTGAAATCCCACCAAAAACATTCTGTAAAAAATCTAGCCAAGTCTCGATGGAGCTGCTTGATTATCTCTAAAAAGTAATGAAATCAAGACAAAGACGTGCCAAGTCTAAGGTTCCTTACTGCGATAACTTTATTATTATGGTTAATTTTGGGTGACTTGGCCGTTGAACATTCTTTATACGTTAGTGGCTTTATCAAGCCTACAATCGACGGGTTATTGAATCACCGTTTTCCTAGTGGCAAATTTGTATCGTCAATGGGTAGTGGTTCTGGCGACAGAATAGTGCAATGGTGTCATGCAGCACCTAGTTTTGTATCCTTGTATACTCTTCAACGGTCAAGTCACACAACATCAACCATAATAATAAAGTAATCGCATTAAGGAACCTTAGACTTGGCACGTCTTTGTCTTGATTTCATTACTTTTTTGTGATAATCAAGCAGCTCCATCGAGCCTTGGCTAGATTTTTACAGAATGTTTTTGGTGGGATATATATTTGACGACCCATTTGGTGTTGCGGTTGAGAGGTCGGCTGCTACACGGGTTCCGGGTTCGATCCCCGGGCAGTACAAGCATTTTGTGCATAGACATGTCTGTTTGTAATGGTCTGTGTGTTTTCTATGTATAATATGAAAAAATGTGTATAAGTATGTTTATCTGTTGTTTAGTACCCATACAGGATTCACGCTTAACTTGGAGCTAGATGGCGAAATAGCTAGATGTGAAACAACCTATGATAAATACTATTTTATATTATATCGTAAGGCAACAGTCCAATGAGCCACCGGCGAGTAAGAGCTTAAGATTGTTAATAACATTACACAGTAAAGTATCCACCATCACAATTTATTCATTGTACGGATATAAAATGAATGTTTGCATTGTAAAAGTATACAGAAAAACTCCGAGTAATTTCGGGAATCCGAATGAGGAATAAATGAAAGATAAATAAATGTACGGAACCGGCTCTCGTATGTATTGCCGGAATACTTAATGCGTTTGCAAGTAAATCCGAATGTGTTTAATTTACATATAATGAAGTTAATGAATTTATTATAAATATCTCGAAAGATCTTTATTGCAGTAGGATTGAGCTGCCAACAACGCAGTATTCGTAGCTTACTTTGAATTTGGGTTTCCACAGTTTGGTTACATATTTTCCAAAAATAAAGTCACACACACAAACACGCACGCGCATATACGTGAGGTGTGTGCGTGGGTGTGTGTGTGAAGCTAACTATAACAATCGCATATACGTTGGTGTGTGCGTGGATGTGTGTGTGCGTGTGTGTGTGTGTGTGTGTGTGTGTGTGGTGTGTGCGTGCGTGCGTGCGTGCGTGCGTGCATGCGTGCGTGCGTGCGTGCGTGCGTGCGTGCGTGCGTGCGTGCGTGCGTGTGTGTGCGTGTGTGTGTTTGTCTAGTTTGTTTCTCGTATCGGTTCATACTATCGTATTCATTCGAATAGTTCACGTGAGACCGCACACACTCCGCGGTTGCGAACCTGTAACCCAATCAGATCACAAACCATTAAAGACAGTTTCTTATTTTATAACTACTGCAAATAATCTTAAGCTAATGGCCCGAAAGCTCATCGATGCGTGCCCTTGGAAAACCGGACCAGCGATGTTCACGAGAATTTCATTAAAGTTGGCTCGTTGTCCACAGCGGAGAATTACTGGCTAGCTCGGCAACGAGGGCCTCACTCACACCACATTAATATATATATTTTTAAACATTAGGTTCCTCATGATACCAAATGCAATTCATAAATAAGACGATTTTGCAATGCTTAACTTATTGAACACTAAGAATATAAACACAGTACGAGTACTACTTATTGTTTCTGTATTATATATGTGTTGATGCGCCTAAGTTTCAGACGAAAGTCTTTAAGCGATGTCTCCTACCTAGTATGACTAGGACATACACAGCTTCAAAATTAAAGACGATAGTCTTTGAGCAATGCTTCCTACCCGTGAGCACACGCTTACATTACATACGCAGCTGAGACATTGACACTGACTGCGGGATTAGTTCACAATTTCAAAGTCATTCAACGTGCAATGGCGCGAGCTATGCTCGGGGTCTCTTTTAGGTTTACAATCAAAATGATGTTATACGTATGAAAACTAAAGTCATCGACATAGCTAGCCAGATCAGCAAGTTGTATGGCAGTGGGCCGGTCAAGTATGTCACAGAACCGATGGCCGTTGGGTGAGTTGGAGACGCGTCTTGGCGAGCGTAACGTAAGATTCCTTCCTGCGCGATGCATGAACGACTTGCGAAAGGTCGCTAGTGGAGGCTAGATGAGTAAAAGCGGAGGACCCGGATGTCTGGCGCAAACTTATGTCAGGAGTGGATGGCGATAAGATAAATTAGGACAGAGATAATTGCAATAGTGGAAACCAAGCCTTTCTGTTATTTCTGGAGATGGTTCCATCAACACTGCACTGCGACCATCTTGGGATGACAGATAATTGTACGTTTTTCTATAATTTTCACGCTCATTTTACATTTTGTCTGATTGTTCATCAATCTGAGTACTTTGTGAAAATGAAACATGATGACTGAAAGAATACAGAAAAAGAGATATAAAGCATTTTGTAATATTATTGTGAAACACGGAAAATCAAGTGAGAAAATATCGCAAAGGCGACGGTACAAAGAGGTTGGTAACGCAATGTAAATTTGAAAGCGTCTCCGATTGACGCGGGTCCGGCCGCGTACAAAGGCAGCCATGTGTTGCTTTTTAAATATTTTCCAACGGGAAAATGTAAGAATCTGTGTATACTTTCTTTTGAATTTTAATAAAAAGGCATTCATCCCTTTATTAAATTGTGAATTTAAATAACAAGTATTCTAAGATTTTTAACTGGGAGATCAGTGATACTTTTTATGACCTCTCAAAAGGACTCATTTCCAAACTGGTTTATGATATTACAAATCTAAAGAAAAAGTTAGATTATTTTGGCATAAACGACAATAAAAAATACAGGCAAAAAGAAGAGGACTTGCGAAAGGTTGCTGGTGGAGGCTGGATAAAAAAGGCAGTTGAGTTATCTAATTCATAATGGAGAGAACTATGTCCAGCAGTAAACTGCAAGAGGTTGAATATAGAGAGACAAAGAGACAAGTAAACATATTATGTAAACTCACAGTGATCGTTTAAGAATTAAACCTAACTGAATAAACACTTTTCATTTTCCATAGGCGTTCTGTGCGGAAAGGCCTGTAATCGCAGTGGGACGATATGCCTTTATTGTCCTACTGCAGAGTACAGGCATTGATTGAACAGATATCAGTGAACTATTAAAATACTTGTGAAGAAGCCGTTCGTAAGTATATTTTTTATCACTTTTTCTCCTGTCAATTTATCTAGATTTTCCAAAAGCTAATGGAATATAACATTGTGTTTCTCCCACAGAATGGACATAATAATAATGATTTTTTTTTCATTATAACCTTATATATTTTTATGCATACAAAGTTCAAATATATTGACAAACAATCTCTTGTTATATTCATGTCTCTCCTTCAACCTATCGCAGTCCACTGCTGGACATAGGTCTCCCCCATTCTGCGCTAGATATCCCGGTCCTCCGCTTTTATCATCTAGCCTCCACCAGCGACTTTTCACAAGTCGTCGGTCCATCAAGCCGGAGGGCGTCCTACGCTACGCTTGTCTCTTGGTAATAGCAGGACCCCGAGCATAGCTTTGTCCATTGCTCGTTGAGGGAACTTGTGACCCAATCACGCAGTCAGTATCCATGTTTCAGCTGCGTTACTTGCACGAGTAGGACGCATTTCTCAAAGACTTTCGTCTTTAAGTTTACTTATATTCATGTACAAGAGAGAAAATACAATAAGTATCGAATACTATCGTGCCGTTTTCTATAAAAGTCTAGTCCATTGCTGGCGTAAAATTATATATGTATGGCAACCCTGTGTCTGAGCACCACCCGTTTACCGCACCTCCCGCGCGGACCCCCCATATCGTATGATCGCCTGCCGCGCGTGAGTGGCAGTCTGCGCCAGAGCCTATTCGCTCACGCCCGTACTAGTCCGCCGGAATTCGCTACGCGCACGCGCTACGACTAAACACCCTTATAGGAACACCCTACAGATTAGAGTCCTCACATATGTCATTTTTGCTTTGTTATCAAAAGTTTTTTTCATCTAGAAAGATCCATGATAACAGATATAGCACGGTGAGTGCGATTTTAAATTTCGTATTGTCTTTCCCTGAACTTTAATATATGAGAGAGAAGTTTCAAAATCGGTGTGAGCGCGGGAACCTTTTGATTTTATAGCAGCCACTAATTTTCATCGTAAGAGCTACAGCATTTTGTCACTACCATAGTTTCAATAGCGTGGTGGGAAAGTTTCCGTTTTATGGCTTTAGAATTATTATGTTTTGTTTAACAGAAAAGTTTGTTTTAAAGCTAAGACCACGTTCTATTTAGAAACTTAATAAAAGCTTTTTATATCCCAACTATCTTACTCGATACAAGTTATTTCACTATAAATATGATACAAATATGGGCGTCGGTGGCTCAGTGGTGCAGACTCTTGCCTTCCAATCAGGAGGGCGCAGGTTCAAATCCCGCCACATACAAATGTGATTTCGAATTTTAAATTATATTATGTACGTTATCCGACGCTGTTACGGTGAAGGAATACATCGCGAGGAAACTTGCGCACGCCTGCAAAGAGATTCTAAGATTGTGCGTGAAGTTGCTCAATCACACTGGGCTCGCGTGGATGACTTAGGCCTATATATGAATAATATATGGGTAGGCTCGTGCCCCTTGATGTGTGTTTATCTGCGTGATGACTTTTATAATTATTATCAGCTCGATAATAATTATAAAAGTCATCACGCAGATAAAAAATGATTCATACGTTTTAGTTTTCGAATACGAAATCATTAAAAAAAGCAAGAGATTAGATTGCTTATACGCACAAACAACTCAAATAAATAACAAGACGAGTATCAAGGAGCTTTTAAAACAAATACGAAAATAAGATATAAATTAGGAATAATCAAAAATTAAGCTTAGATTTTCTTAAATTAGGAGTCCTATAAATAATGAAAGAAAATTAGGAGATTATAATCGTAAAATTAATGCTAAGGCTGGACAGTATAATGACATTATTTTAAAAAATATTAATTTTTAAACACCTTATTCTAACAAACACTGCACACCGCCCAACTTCACCGCCTCTGGAAATGAAACTTTTTAATCTTATGTATCCTTAACTTTAAAGCAAAGAGGGGTGGGAAAGAGGTTGTCACCGCCACTTTTATGACTGACGCAGAAATTGTTTGTCTCCAAGTTTAAGTTAGTTTCGGAGAAATCCCGTTGAAAGTGTTACGATTTGATTGGACGAGACGCTTCAACCGTGATAATTGTGAAGTAGTGGAACATTTAGGTAATGTTATTTCTCCAATTCTGTTTTCGTTGCGGAGTTGGGTAAGAGTTGAATGAGTTGTGAGGATAAGGAATGGGAAAACTATAAAGCTGTCTTGTGGCTTATTTATATATTAAATAGTTTAATAAGTATCCACTGACATTCATACAGCGCTATATAGTCCCAGACTAAGCATTAAGCATGTAATACGGGTAATAAACAACGAATAGACATACTTAACCTTTTTTTGTAAATACATAGAAAACACCCAGACAACAATACAAACAGACATGTTCATGCACACAAATCTTGGTGTAAGAGTCGACATCTCAACTACTTACACCACTCGGATCATCAAAACATTTATATATGGACCGAGAACAAGCGAAATGTCGCTGGTGAAGGCTGGTTGAGATAAGTTGAGGACCGGGATATCTGGCTCAGTATGGGGGAGGGCTATGTCCAGTATTAAACTGCGATAGATTGATGACAGATATATTACATACCCATGGTATACAATGAGACTTTTGCTCAGCAGTCAAGCTATGGTTGAGAGCTTTAAGCACCAAGGACAATGCTATCAAAAAACAATAAAGCTCAAGTTTGCTAATGTTATTTCATTACTAGCCTATAACTATTAACTTCTTTGTAATCATTTTAATACAACATTGTTGTGGGAAATTGATTCGGCCCAGTGGCACACGTGGTGTGTTACAAGGCTCTGGCCTTGGTGGGTATTAATGACGATCATATTTTAAGATACCACATAGGCACCGACGGCTTAACGTATGTACACTCCAAATCACGGAATTATCTTCCTTTTCAGACAATTAGATGATTTAGTCTGCAGTTTTTTAACCAAAGTGGAAAAATCTGCAATGCAGTCTCCCCGTGGGATTTGAATCCGCGACCCCCCAAATCACTACACTACTGAGGCAGTATCATATAATAACGTGCCTTTAAAATTCTCATCATATCCTTTAAGTCACGAAGGACTTACGTAACTAAAATATCGGCTAACGAATCCAATACACTAATTAACAATAAAGTTAGTTTAAATAAACGTTAATATTCCCTCAGACTCAGCGAAATATCAGAAATCGGACGAAACTTCCCAAGACACGTACAAAAGTTACTGAAGCAACTAATTGCTGGCAAATAACTAGAAACAAAGAATCCCTTTCGTCCAAAACTTGCGAGACATGTTCATCGGTTGTAGTGAAGAAAAGGAATCAGGTGTTGCCCGTAACGACTGTTCAAGATCCATCTTTATTGTATATTTGTAGCAAAATATAATTGATTTTTGCATATTTGAGTCTCTTAAGAGCGTCGGTGGCTCAATGATGTGGACTGTCGCCCTCAGGGCTAAGATTTAAATCCCGCCGCGTACCAATGTGTTTTCGAATTATCGAAAAATATATGAACATTATCCGGTGCTCTTAGCGTGAAGGAAAACATCGCGAGGAAACCAGCGCACGCCTGCGAAGAGGTTCAAACGTTGTGCGTGAAGTCGTCTAACCCGCACTGGGCTCGCGTGGACGACTAAGGCCTAATCACCCTATACGGGTAGGCTCGTGCGCCTCGGTGTAAAATTGACGGGTATAACAGAGTAGAGGTATACATCTGGTGATGGGTGAAGAGCGATTGATGGAAAGTTATGACTCCCTATTGTCATTAGTTTCCTTCAACACTTCATCAGTAACGGTCAAGCGTATCACTTCCCACCAGGAAAACGAACTGACTGTCCCGTTTATTGAATAAAATGAAAAAGTATTGTAAACATTAGAAATATCCGGCAAAAAAAATTAATATAATTTTATCAAAATGTGTTATGCAATGCCATGCAAAGGTTATGTTTTTAATGACAAAATAATTAAGTGCTATTATAAAACATTGAGCCACAAACATGCGACAAGCAAATATTTCTGATAAAACACCTGTAAAAGTATTATTTAATTCGTAACATGCGCCTGTTCCTTTAGCATTATTGGATTAGGTGAGATGTTTATTTTCAAATCATTAACGTAAGTACTGTTCTGTGAAATATCAAACCAATTGTTACTATCATCATCAGCTATAGATACCCAATGATGGTCACGAGCCTACACGAAAAGGGTGATTAGACCTTACTTATCCACGCAAACCTAGTGCTGATTGGCCGACTTAACAGACCTTCTTTAAATTTCTTCGTTTTGTTCGTGGTGTTTTCCTTCATCGTAGAGCACATATAATTTCGGAATGATACTGGCACGTGTTAGGATTTGAACCTGCAACCTTTGGATTGGAAGGCAATAGTATTTAGCAATGAGCCACCTATACCAATGATCGACACATACATTGCTGTGCCTTGAACTTTGACGACCCATAGGTTGGTTGAGTCGTCGGTTCGTACACTAAGAGGAACGAACCCGGGCAGTACAAACATTTGTGGACATAAACATGTCTATTTGTATTGGTCTCAGTGTTTCTAAGGATAATTCTGTCTGGGTGTTTCTATGAATAATATGAATTTATTGACAAACTAGCATTTACAACGTGATAGACTCAATACTGAGTCGTCTAGGTAGATACCACCGAAGTGCCAAATATTGTCTCGTGAAACAGGAGTGTAATGCACTTTTATGTTTTAGGATGAGGGCACTGTAGCTAAATCGCTTTTAAAATTACTGGGTATTAGAGACCTTACATCTGTTGTGTCAAGTTACAGGAGCAGTACGGCATTGATGGAGAATAAAAACTATTACCAACAAAATTAAAGTAGTCAACTACTTCATTTATTACTTTGAAATTAGTATTCAATGATGTAGTCTCATTAGCTGATTATACCTCACTCTCGGCTTACGACCTACTGCCTACGCTGTTTTTCTCATCTTCTTCTACCAGTTGTGGGTCTCTATCAATGCCGCTCTATCATGGTCAAGCGTATCACTAACCATCAGGTAAGCATCCAGACCGTCCTGTTCACTTATGAAAATTAAGTCAAGTAAGTTTATACGTAAGAGAACTAAAGTTACCGACATAGCCCGCCGGATCAGCAAGTTGAAGTGGCAGTGGGCTGGTCACGTATGTCGCAGAGCCGATGGCCGTTGGAGCAGACGAGTTCTGGAGTGGAGACCGCGTCTTGGCAAGCGTAGTGTAGGACGCCCTCCGGCCCGATGGACCGACGACTTGCGAAAGGTCGCTGGTGGAAGTTAGATGAGAAAAGCGGAGGACCAGGATGTCTGGCGCAAAATGGGGAGACCTATGTCCAGCAGTGGACTGCAATAGGTTGAAGAGAGAGAGAAGTTTATCTGTTGTCAAGTATTTTTATTATAGGCTTTTGCTCAGTTTGGGGCTAGATGGCGTTGTATGAATGTTAGTGGATATTACAACTAATCGCAGCTCTGTGGCGCACCTTGTCCTAATATTTCAGAATTGTTGACTGTCGTAAAATTTTCCATTCAAAATCAGAGTGGTTGTTTTGACGCGAGTCAGTGGAGTTTGTCAAATCACCGAATGGTCCTTCGTGGGGCGTAATGTAATTGAGTTAGTTATAAGTTCTCATAATGGATGATAGTTAACTTGACTACGAATGGGCCGAACTTAAATGGGGTTTTGGATGTTCGAGGCTTAACCTTGGGCGGTTTTACTGCTCGCTTATTAAATTAAGCATTTCTTTGAAAAAACACGATGGTATAGTAAGCGATTGTGCTTCATATATTCCGATTCGCTGACGACCCATGAAGTGTTCCGGGTTCGATCCCCGGGCAGTACAAACATGGCATTGCAGACTGATTCACCTGATTGAATGAAAAAAATGATGATTCCAGGCTTCGGAGAGCACGACAAGCCCTGACCCTCACCATAGCTGGGCTGTATGGGGAGATTTGTACCTTGCAGTGGACTGTTATAAGCCGATAATGATGGTGATGACCTTTGAACCTTGTCAATAAGTCAATTCTGACGACCCATTTGGTGCAATTGGTCGAGACGTCGGCTGCTACACCAAGGGTTTCGGGCTCGTTCCCCGGGCAGTACAGTTATTTGCGTGCATGAACAGATCTGTTTTTAATGGTTTGGGTGTTTTCTATATCTGGTATGTATGTATTTACAAAAAAATGTATTTATGTATGTTTATCCTTTGTTTAGTACCCATAATACAGGCTTCACGCTTAACTTGGGGCTAGATGGCGCTGTGTGAATGTCAGTGGGTGTTTAGTTATTATTTGAATTCGATTAATCAAGAAACCAACGATTCTTTAATGCCCCACTGTAGATTTAATATATAGCGGCACGGCAGTTCCCCCTTTAAGAGGAGCCAAGAGAAGCGCAAGGGCACTACCTATGTTTTTTCAAAGTGTTTCGTCGTATTTTTGAACTCTCCTAGAGTTGGTTTAAAACGTATAAGGGAGTTCATATTCTCAAGATTTGATGTCACTAATAGACTTATTCAACCTACAAAGTCTCAATTTGATAGCTCTAATACTTTAAATTTTATTGATATCTAAAAACACTGATTTCGTCATTGACACACTGATCATTATCATTAAGTTTGGCTACTTCCTGAAGAGATAGAAAGTGATATTTGACATATAATCTAATGTTAGTTACAATAAATTAAAAAAAACTTATAATTTCCGCCCCCCATCTGATAACAAACAACTGATGGAGAGTCATTTTTTTTTAAATATCGACTGATATCCACACAGCGCCATCTAGCCCCAAGTTAAGCGTTAAGCCTGTATTATGGGTACTAAACAACGGATAAATATACATATATATGTATATATATATATTTTATTTTTTTATTCAATAATCTGTTACAGATACTTTTGAATCGTCAATTGTGATTATTATCATATTTTTTGTGACTCTACCACCGGTTCGGTATATATATATATTTTTTGTAAATACATACATATTATACATAGAAAACACCCAGACCATTACAAACAGACATGTTCATGCACACAAATGTTTGTACTGCCCGGGGATCGAACCCGGAACCCTTGGTGTTGCAGCCGACCTCTCAACCGCGACACCAAATGGGTCGTCATTATTATTATTCATTTTTAGTTATTATTCATTGTTGTGTTGTATGTCTCTTTTCTTATGTGCAATCGTATTGCTTATTATTGTCTATACTCGATCAATGCTGCCCTACGCTTGTCACACGAGACAACAGATGCTAGGTCTTTTACTAGCTATAGAGCCCTCATCCCGAAACACAAAATTGCCAACACTCAATTTCACGGGACGATATCTGGCACTGCGGTGGAACCATCTAGACGACTAGTAGCTAGTCTAAGAGCCAGTAAAATTTAGAATGGTTCTCATTGTATTCAATTTTCATGATTCATTTATTAAGCGTTGTATTTTCTTAATTAAAATAAATTATGATTGACATGCAGTTAAAATATACAGCATTTATAAAACACACATTCCTTAATGAAGTAAATTTTATTGTCTACAAAATTAATTTAAATATTCGAACGCCAAAAGTAGACTTAATACGCGCTTAAATTAAAACCACCGGAATTCATTAAGAGCGCAAATAATTAATGTTGTAGCATAACCGATGGGGAAATTAACAAGAGTAATAATTATGATTTATTAACAAGGAGAAATAATATGGTTGTAGCGGTTGATTTTGGATACAATTTGACAGATTTAAACTTTCGCCTCTTTGATACGTTCATTAAAGTTTACCACAGGGTGAAACGGTAGGACCATTTTTATTTGTGAATGGAAAAATAATTCTGATTGTTTTCAAATTTATATGTATTAACAAAATTATTACCTATAGTACATTTTCTGTTTTCATTAAATTTACGACTTCATAATTATTTCTTTTGGGCTTTTATATAAAGTTTTACAACGATTTAAACCTCTTAAGTTTTATTTTCAAAATTAAGAAATGTAAATAAAAAACTAAATGGCAAATCTATGAATTAATATTTTGGCTAATGGTCTGGTTGTTTTCTATTTATAATATCTATTTACAAAAAAAATATATAAGTATGTTTATCCGTTGTTTAGTATAATACAGGCTTCACGCTTAACTTGGGGCTAGATGGCGCTGTGTAAATGTAAAAAAATACATCCTTATACGTCCACCGCTGAACAAACGACATGTTTCATATTTTTGATAAAAACAAAATGTCACAAGATAATTAGAATAAAAGTTAAAACAAAGTAACATAATTATCACTACATAGTAGAAAACATAGTCTCTTTATCTGTCCCTATATCGCTATGTATGCTTAATTCTTTAAAACTGTGACGGATTTTGATAAGTATATTTTAATGAACAAAATGATTGAAGAGGAAGGTTTATTATACATAATAACATCCATGACATATTGTAGAAATACTGTTATTTTTAGGTTTATAATGTGATGTTGTTAATAATTAAGCCTACGTTGTTTCCGGTTATAAAAGATTTGCAGGCTAAACCCTACGAGATTTATCAAAATAATGTGTTTATATACAACTTTCACAGTTTTTCTGTAATAAAGTAACAGCTTTTTACCCGTGCGATGCTGGGCTGGTCGCTAGTGCACTATAAATACAAGTATAAGCAAAATAACAACTAAATAGAATGCCCCTCAATCCACGCTACTTCAACTGACATATATTACAACGCATTTGACTTTTAAATTCGCGTCGCTCTTAAAATATTCAAATGTTGGAAATTTAAAACGGTCTCGACAAACTAGTTTCGTTAAATAAACGTGGTAAGAGGCTTTGTTTTAAAGTGCATTTCTATTCAACCTATTGCAGTCCACTGCTGGACATAGGTCTCCCCCATTTTGCGCCAGATATCCCGGTCTTCCGCTTTCCCCATCCAGCTTCCAGCAGCGACCTTTCGCAAGTCGTCGGTCCATCGGGCCGGAGGGCGTCCTACGCTACGCTTGCCGAGACGCGGTCTCAACTCCAGAACTCGTCTGCTCCAACGGCCATCGGTTTTGCGACATACGTGACTAGCCCACTGCCACTTCAACTTGCTGATCCGGCGGGCTATGTCGGTAAAGTGCATTTAAATATTAATATTTAATGGATACTAAATTTTTGGAAATAAAGAATGAAATTTATACAAAGGTTAGTATTACAACTGACCAGTGCAGTATTAGTTAGCTCCAAATATTTGTTTTTAAATTATTTTGGTGCGGTAATAAATATTTTTATGTCCGAAATTTTAATACCGTAATTATATAAAAATAACGACATACAAACTTCGAATATTTAATAAAGATATTATAACGTTTGAATGCAAACCTCGTGCTTTGAACATAACAAAGTAATTAATTTAAAAATGTGTTATTCTATGTTTAGTTTTTATTCCAAGAATATTTCCGTCGAAAATCATTTTTGTTAGGTACTATATTTCTGACATCCATTAATGTAAACCATTTCATTAATAATAATTGAATTTCATTTCCGCATTTGATCATTTTTGTGGTCATGGGGAGACTCGTGCCAAATTTCATGCTCGCTGTTTTGTCATAGCTACTAGTTAGAGCGTCGGTGGCTCAATGATGTGGACTGTCGCTCCTACCGGGAGGGCTGAGGTTCAAATCCCGCCACGTACCAATGTGTTTTATTTTTCTTAGCTTAAGCGTTATCCGACGCTCTTAGGTGAAGGAAAACATCGTGAGGAAACCTTCATGCACGCCTGCGAAGAGATTCAAACGTCGTGTGTGAAGTCGTCCAATCCGCAATGGGCCCGCGTGGACGACTAAGGCCTAATCACCCTTACGGGTAGGCTCGTGCCCCTCGGTGGGGGCGTTTAATGACTGAGGATGAATGAATGAAACGAATTAGTTAAATCTATAGTGTAATTTTATATTTCATGTATACAAATACAAGCTTATAGGAATAGCAAGTTAAAGTGACAGTGGGCAGAGCACGTAGCGTAAAACCGATGGCCGATGGGGTGGAAAGGTTCTCTAAGGTTAATCTTGTGGGCTATGTCGGTCACTCTAGTACTTCTACGGATGTCTACGTTCTGGATTTTATCGCGTATGGAAACACCTAACTTACCTCTCTCCATAGAATGTTGATCAATTATATTTTTGACGACCCATTTGGTGTTGCGGTTGAGAGGTAGACTGCAATACTAAGGGTTCCGGGATCGATCCCCGGGCAGTACAAACATTTGTGTGCATGTACATGTCTGTTTGTAATGGTATGGGTGCTTTCTATGTATAATATGTATGTATTTACAAAAAAAAAACTATATAAGTACGTTTATCCATTATTTAGTACCCATAATACAGGCTTCACGCTTAATTTGAGGCTAGACAGCGCTGTGTCAATGTCAGTGGATATGTATTTATTTATTAAATTAAGATTTAAAAGCTGCTCTCTCAAGCAAACATTCAGTTTAAGTCCTTAAAAATTACTTCTGAATGTCAAATTATACTACCACTGGTGCGGACTGTAATCTTCTACTAATAGGAATCCAGCAAAAACTTAGTAGATATTTAGATAATAATAAGTCTATTGTACTGAAAAATAATTCTTTAAAGCAAAATATACCAATTTAGACTTCATCATATTATTATTCAAAACCATATCCGTATATTTTAAGTTCGCAGCCCTAAAGATGCCTCGGTTAAGTCAATAAATAACCCATCGCTTTACCTACATGCGTAAACAACATCTCTAATACACGTTTATTTACGAGTAACATCCCCACTTTTCCAATGCCCGGGAGTGGTAGAATCCGGGTCATCGGACGCGGGCCCGGTCAATTTATCAAATAAACAAAAGACATTCGCCAGCCAAAATAGGGCCGATATAACCCTTAGAATATTAAGTCTGCCTTCATATTGGTTTGTATTTACATGTGATGGACAAATGGTTTTACGGGTTTCGTGAGACATTTACTCGTTGATATATTAAAAAATTAATAAATAAATATCTACTGACTTTCACACAGCGCCATCTAGCCCCAAGATAAGCGTAAAGCCTGTATTATGGGTACTAAACAACGGATAAACACACATATATATTATATATATATTGTAAATATATACATATTATACATAGAAAACACCCAGACCATAACAAACAGACATGTTCATGCACACAAATGTTTGTACTGCCCGGGGATCGAACCCGGAACCCTTGGTGTTGCAGTCGACCTCTCAACCGCAACACCAAATGGGTCGTCTTAAACGATTGAAATATAAATTTACGGTATACATATGTGTAGCATAATATTCCAGTTTCTTTGTAATGAAATGAAATGAGCATCGATGGCTTATTGGTAGGGACTGTTACCTTCCAATCATATTCAAATGCCGCCACGTACCATAAATGTCTTTTCTAAATCTCGTAATTTTACGTACGTATATCCGACGCTCTTACTGTGAAAGCAAACATCGTAAGGAAACCTGCGACCACAAAACACCTACGAAGTTATTAAAAGGTTATGCGTGAAGTCGGCCAATCGGCACTGGGCCCGCTTGGACAAATAATGACTTTATTACCCTTTAATTTTGTGTTATGCCTATAATTTCGATAATTCGAAAATACATTGGTACGTGGTGGGATTTGAACCTGTATCCTGCAGATCGAAAGGCAAGTTGCCTACCCATAAATATAAAAATGTAGACAGAAAAAACGAAATTCGCTTTGGCGTGAGATTAGTTTGAAACAGCTTAACAAGTGTTCAGGTATCCCTAGGGTTCGCTGACATCTACATAAAGTTGATATATGAGAGCATTTTAGTATATGTATTTGACGCATACGTGACCAGTCTACGAAATCTTGTCTGGAAACTTTCACTTGAGTCTCTCTAAGTGTTTGTAACTTTAAAATGCTCGCATTAAACTATTAAAGTTATATTCTTTAACCAGAGAAAGTTGTTTGTACGGAGCGACATTATGTAAATTATTTTTAAGGAATAAGTTAGTATCCAACTGGATTGTGTCTTCTGTTTGTATTATAATTTGGCAAAGTGTACAACTGCAGTATCTTTATGACAGCTATGGTTATAAGTAATAGGTTTGTATTTTATTGTGGTTTTATAAATGTTTATTATGAAATGAACGGAACTATACATTCACCTGATAAAAGGTGACACGCATCTGTTATTTTTTTCAAGCCCTATGGAGAAGTAAGAAAAGTACAAGATTTTTTTTATTGAATTCAAATAAGATATAAGCCAAATTATATATTGAATCAAACAAATGAATGAAAGCCATAAGCACACCGAAACTAAATCCAAAACTATCTTAGCTTCATCATCATCATTACAGACTAAAATTTCCACCGCTGTACAAAGGTCTCCCCTAATAATTTCCATAGATTACCTAAGTCAAAATTAACCCCTAAATCCTCTATGCAAATCCCAATTTGAACAAAAGCAAATCCAAACAATTACAAATCCATCCGTACTGTATTGGATAAACTTCTCTGTTTTAATACAAAAAGAAAACGAGACACGAGACGACAATAACGGAACGATTCAGGATCTGGCAATAAAGAAATAACAAGTGCCGGCTCATTCCCAAGCAATCCGATATAAAATCCTAGCACGGGTACGGGGAACAAACGCTGCTCAGGTTCGCCTAGCTCTTGAAATTATACCGTTTTCATTGTACAATACGTCACGACATTTCAAATAACACTACCTGGTTTATTCCTTGGCATGAAAAACAATATGATGAAATATTAGATTTTATGAGGTGTTGTCACCTCCTCCTGGAACTACAACCATGATCAAATGATATCTATAAAACTAACGAGTAACGACCCATGTTCTATCTATTTTAGTAGGGTTGGTTTCCACTCTAAGTCCGTGTAGTAGACCATTGTGCGTGAGCCATTGCGGCCTTCTGGTCACTCCAGCCAGCCCACCGGTGAGCTGATAGTCTCCCTGCGGATCTGGGCTACGCCTGTGCACCTAAGAAGCACATGCGCCACCGTTTCCTCCTCCTATTTTGATACGTGATTATTATAACACTGCCTCCATGGTCCACTGGGCATGAATCCCGTGGGGAAACGTCACATTGTGCAATTTTCCCAAGTTTAGTTTAAAACATAGAGCTGAATGATCTGATTGTCCGAAAAGAAATATTATTCCGTATTTTGGAGGGCACGCTAAGCCGTCGGTCCTGGCTATAATCCCAGGATGGTAGTCGTTCACAACCACCTATCCGCATTGGATCCGCATGGTGCTCTTTATACCAATGCTATGAGGGAAGGCCTGTGCACTGCGATGGGCAGTTATAGGCTGATGAAGATTATTACAAATTTCTATTCATAATTTTCGTAAGACAATGGACAAGTAACTAGGAAACTCGATACAGTACGTGCATTTGGCAAGTGCCGCGCGAACTGCCGACAACTCTATCCCGGCTGAATCGTCCGGACTACCATTTGCGTGCGACAAATTGTAATACGAACTTATATTTCCTTAACGTTTCATTACATCTTTGCATACTGTTGAATGCTGCGAGACTATGTTAACGATTAGCACTCGTAGTTTTATTTCCATCGCTTCATTATTGATGAAATAAGAACTCGTATCTTGATAAAAAATATTAAAAATCATCATTGCTTCATTTAATAATTAAGCTGAGGAAGAAACTTTTTGGCAACCAAGCTTATTGTGTTATCAACAAGTAAAAGTGGCAGTGAGTTTGTCACGTATGTTGCAGCACAGATAGCATTTTGAGCAGACGAGTTCTGAAGTAGAGACCGCGCGAGCATAGCGTAGGATGCCATCCGTCCTGATTTACCGATGACTTACGAAAGGAAAGCGGACAACCGGGATATCTGGCGCAAAATGGGGAAGACTTTGTCTAAAAGTGGACTGAGACAGAGAGAGAGAAGCTTACCACCATAAGATCTGCTGATCAACAAATGAGACTCCGTTAACGTACTAACGTTTTTTGGATGAACTTTTCGCTGGTTTCCCGCAGATGGTATTTATAGCTTCACCGGGCTAGTAGCGAGTGCAGAATACTCTCAGCATAAATATATATGGATCAGCGTATTAACAATAATAATAAAAGTTTATACAAGGCGGCACAAGCAGAAGAAAAAAGAAGATGTTATTTATCGACACTGAACAACAGCTGCACTTTTTATCAATGCAATTTTTAGAAGTTAACTTCTCCAACTTCTTAAGATGGAGACCGTGGGGCAAAACTACCACAAGAAAGACCGTAACGTAAATGTTTGTGATGCTATCGTCAAGAAGGTTGCTGTGAATTGAAAGGAAGTGGTGAAACGGTATCATATGATGACAGCAGAATAAGGCTGAAAGAAAACACTGTGGCTTGTTACTTATCTCCGTCAATCCAATTGCCAATTCCTGCCAGGTTCAAACTTGAACTTGTATAGGCGCAAGATCTCGTCCCAGTTCAATTCGGCGAATAATTTACCCGTGTTTTCTACAAAGTTAACGTTCCCAAAGAAAAATAATGTGGAATGAGCGCCGACTTAATGTTTTCGAAAACAGCATCTGAAATGAGGCGGCGTTTATTTCCGTGTCCGATGTCAAATTTGTTGTTAGAACCGGATATATTGCATTATGATAAGCTTTTGTTATTTGAAAACGAAGAAAAAGAAACGTTTATTAACTACTGTTGCGTCATCAGCGCATCATCGCGGCGCGGGTGCGGGAGGCTGGACAGCGCTCCCCACTGCGAAGTGCGACCACTTATCGTCCGTCCGTCCTTGCTTTCATGTGCATACTGTACCACATTTTGACTATTATATTTTCTATTCAGACCAGCGCCTAGTTTCATTCCAAAATACGTCCACAAAGATACATACGCAACAAACTACATATGTATAATATAAAACTCGAACACTCAATGCGTAAATAAGTCCGCAGGTATATTAATGATGTCATCTACCAATTGAATGTTCTATTTATTTACCTTTGTAGATAGTCATAATTACAGCCTAATATATCCACTGCTGAACAAAGGCCTCCCCTAATAATATCCACGTCAGCATATACCTAGCAGTTGACATCCATCTGCCAAAAATGTTTCTTTCTTTCTTTCTACCGCCAGCTAATCAGTTATCCGTCCAGCTGGTTGGGGTTGGGCAACGCTTCGTCCCCCCGCAACGCCCTAAGCCGAGGTTCGAGTCCCGTTCGGACGCCCTTAGGCTTGTATTAAGGCTGAGAGCCATCTGCGCTCGCCATTTGCCCGGTGAAGTTGTAAAGGCCATCTGCGGCTAAAAGCAGTAGTAAGTTCGAAAAAAAAAACCAACGCTTCGTTTTCCGTTACGTGGACACCACTCGAGAACTTTTCCGCACCATGGGCCATCAGTTGTACGCACTATGTGCCTTGCCCATTGCCACTTCAACTTGCTTATCCTTTGGGCTATGTACCCTAGTTCTCCTATGGATATCCTCATTTTATCGCATAGGGAAACACCTAACAAAGCCTTCTCCATAGCAGTTTTCTCTCTCCTCTCCTTTCTGTAGATAGTATTTTGTTTCAATCAGAGGTAACTAACTGCTCGAATTATTAATTGCAAACATCAAACCAGCAAAATTAGACTTGTAGGTAGTGTTTATCTATTCTATAAATATTATTATTAGCTTATTATTATCACAGACTCAAAAGATATTTCTGGCAGTTGATAATGACATGACTTTGCAAGGTATCAGCTTGCTGATTTTCATTCTTTTGAGCACAGGTAAAGTGACAGGCGGAAATGTTTAACTTATATTCTGGAACTGAAATTTGGACGTAACGAATTTGACGATATTGATATATAAAAAGTCTTCAAAAATTTTCAGCTTAATTTTTTTATTATCGTATTGTGTAACTTCATTTAGTAACTCTTGCCTTGTTCAACAATGTGACTCGTGCTTCACGCCTTCAAATAAAAACTTGTATAAAACCTAAATTGCGAGGTCCTCGAATATTTATCACTCAAGTACGTTCGAGTTGATGTAAGAATTTATTTTTAAGGAATGTGATCAACCGCAACGCGGTAGTCACACAACATCAACCATAATAATAAAGTAATCGCAGTAAGGAACCTTAGACTTGGCACGTCTTTGTCTTGATTTCATTACTTTTTAGAGATAATCAAGCAGAAGCAGTTCCATCGAGACTTGGCTAGTTTTTAACAGGATATTTTTGGTGGGATACATATTATACCCAGACCAATACAAACAGACCAATATATATTGAACCCAGAACCCTTGGTGTTGTAGCCGACGTCTCAACCATTACACCCAATGGATCGTTATACAGATAAAAACGAGGAGTATAACTTTGTAAGCTTAGTCAAATTCACTGTATCTACAATGTTGTTTCAGGTCAAAATTAAAATAAATTTATTTTCATTTCCACCGTTTTCGTTTATTCCTTTTTAACATTATTCAAATTACAAAGCAAATGATAAACTTGTTTAATATGAACATTAGTTACTTAAGAAGTTATTAGTAGATTAACAGATTTACATGCGTAATGTAGTATTATTTTTTATTGTACTCGTACTACAAGCACCGACAACGCCAAACGCCAATTTCTTCCGCCAAGACTCTATCTAGCGCCAAAAAGCAAGGTCACTTCTAAAAGCCCCATCGAAACAAAACATTTAGCAATTTGAAGTTTGGCCGAGCTAAAATCGCAGGTGAAACTTACCAGCACTTGGCTCCCGCGTTCAAGTGCACTTAACTGAATTTATTTTAAAACTAATGCGATAAAATGAATTTATTACTCATTCTCTACGTTTGAAAGACGAGAGAGCATATTAGTCTACGCTTGCGATATGAATCCTTGGTCTAGACAACTTGGATTAATCGCCAGAAGCCGCAGTTTAGTTGAGGTTTTATTAAAAGTTTCTGTTAGTAGTTTTTTTACATGTTATAAGTAATATAAAGTAAGTATTTATTCCCGAAAAAAAATCACTCAGGCAAAATTATTAAGCAGTCCCTGCTCCTAACACTAGGCAATGCCGGGGTCACACCTAGTTACATAATATACCCTAGACAACGGCGGTCCCAATGACTATTTTAAAAGATGGGCACGGTGGAATTTATTTATTTATTTCCACACAAACAAAACAGAAAGAAAGAAACATACATGAATAGACTGATACAGTACAAAACGGAGTAACATAAACACAGAAGATGCATTCATTAGCCAGTGGACCCCAAACTATGTTGGGGATCCTGAGTACGATAACCTTTTCTATACTTACCTATCTTAATAAAATAATTTTTTGTAAGCTTACGATTACAAGACAACAGATGTTAGGTTTCATATATCCAGTAATTTCACTAACAACTTGCCCCTTATCATAAATAGAAGTAAATAATAATAATAAATAATTTATTTCAGACCAATTTCGATCCATAATTGTGTTAGTAACATTGAACTTATACATATGGTTAGTACTTTACAACTATAATAACAAAACTGTTTTTTTTCGAACTGACTACTGCTGTTGGCCGCAGATGGCCTTTATAGCTTCACCGGGCAAGTGGCGAGCGCAGATGGCTCTCAGCCTAAATATTTACACAACGAGCCTAAGGCGTCCCCGAACGGGACTCGAACCTCGGCTTAGGGCGTTGCGGGGGGGGCTAACAAAACTGTCAGTAAAAGAACCTGTTCCTGGATCCTCGCAAATGTATTTGAACCCAGTGCTTAAAGATGGAACAAGATGGCTGGTCCTTGATTACCTTCAATAATGCTCCAATTTCATGAGACTACATCTGGCACTGCGACTTAGTACGATTTATTATCAAGCCTACCACTTATGTGCGGTGTTTTGTATGTATAATATATATGTGTTTACAAAAAAATATATATAAGATGTTTATTAGTTGTTTAGTACCCGTCATACAAGCTTGACGTTTAACTTGGGCTAGATGGCGCTGTGTAAATGTCAGTATTTAGCACTGCGACTAAGCACGATTTATCAAATCTATTATCAAACCTACCATGTTTAGGACTATCCCACCACCTTCCCATGGCCTGACTCAACCTTCCGGTTATACAGGCCTAAGCACGGGAGGTGCGCGCGGAACTATGCTTACGCTATCACCGCGCGCACTGCTTGACTCCCTACAAGTTATTTCTCTCTTTGTCCGGTGTCCCTTGTCACTTCTCCCCCTTATAGTAAATACCAATATTTGCTTAGCTTCCACAAAAATAACGTCTAAATATCATCTGTAAACATTACCCGTTTGCAGTGATAGCACCCATTACACATCGAATACCCTAAAAGTCATTATCTGGCAAATTATTTTCCTCCCCCCTTCAGGTGGTCACGTACCGACCCCCATCCGTAGTTTAGTTTTGTGGCCGCCGAGAAATCTATTTTCAAGCAAACGCAATCGAATTACCAGCTCCCGTGGGAATCTGGGAATTCTGACGTCTTCGCCCGTTAGTGTGGACGTGATCGGTTGCTAAATACAGGCTTTGAACTGTCTAATCGATACACTAGGTAAAAAAATTGTATAATATATTTTTTGTGTAACAAAGTGTACAGGACGGTTCAGACGCTCATCATCATCAGCTCATTAAACGTCCCCACCGAGGGGCACGAGCCTACCCGTATAGGGTGTTTAGGCCTTAGTCGTCCACGCGGGCCCAGTGCGGGTTGGACGACTTCACACACAACCTTCGAATCTGTTCGCAGGCGTGCATGAAGGTTTCCTCACGATGTTTCCTTCATCGTAAGAGCGTCGGATAACGTACATATATTTTCGAAAATTCGAAAACACATTGGTACGTGTCGGGATTTGAACCTCAGCCCTCCCGGTAGGAAGGCGACAGTCCACACCATTGAGCCACCGACGCTCACCTGATGGTAAGTGATACGCCCGAATAGAATGGAACAGAATAGAATAGTTTATTTGTAATAAATGGTACATAACAAAGATGACAGGTTAATTTGAGCAGATCACACATTTAACTTACATGTCAGCATACAAATATTAGCTGTCCATGATAGTACAGTATTGAGGGAGGTCATAACATTTGGTTCAACCGATTAAGTAGTTATATATTGAGTTGTTCCTTATAGGATGTTGTTTCCTAAATTTAGGACTAATTAAATAAATACCTGACAAATGAGCGATGTAAACAAGTATGGATTCGTGATATGCTCACAAAACAATCGAAAAAAGTGTTCCGAATGCAGTAACAGCACACATACACATATTCGAATTTCGAACACATTAACCTAAACAAAAGAGTACAAACTGTACTCTCGTCGGCGGTTCGTTTTTGAGGCACGATGGCGTATCTACCTTTATATATACAGAATATCATTGTTCAAAGGGGTAACCCTGCCAGTATCTTCGGAACTTTACCTAAAGGGAGATCTTTTAATTATTTTATTAAGTTACAATATTTTATTTTTAAGTTTTTTGTTAGTGTTTGTGTTTTATATTATTAGAAAACCTGACACGAATCTCAAAACTTTCTACGGTAGAATAACTTGATTGCTGTGCATGCTTTTTTTAACAAATATTATTCCTTTTTAAGGTATTTTATTTAACACAAGATCATTTTACATAAGTTTGTTTTCATTTATTATATGAGCCAACCATTAAACTCAACGCTTAAGTGTAAACTTCGCAGACATATTTGAACTGCTTTTAAGAATTATCAAAACTATTACTTTTTGTCTAGAAACTTTTATTTATTCAAGAAACTACATCGCTTAGCGCGATTACTTGAACGTGAACAATTTGAATACGAAAGATAATGCGTGTGGATCGTAATAGAAACAATGTTTGACGACCCATTTGGTGTAATGGTTGAGACGTCGGCTTCTAGACTAAGAGTTCCGGATGCAATCCCCTGGCAGTACAAATATTTAATTGCATGTATGTTTGTAATGGTCTGGGTGTTTATATGTATCATCATCATCAGCTCAAGTCCCCACCGCGGGGCACGACCCTACCCGTGGCGGGTGTATGGGCTTTAGTTTGCCACGCGGGCCCAGTGCAGGTTGGACGACTTCACGCATAACCTTTTAATCTCTTCGTTGTGTTTCCATCATTGTGAGAGCATCGGATAACGTATATATATTTTTCAAAAACACATTAGTACGTGGCGAGATTTGAACCTCAGCCCTCCCGGTAGGAGGGCAAAAGTCCTCACCATTGAGCCACCAACGCTGTTTCTATGTATAATATGTATGTCTTTACAAACAAAAAGTGATTAAATCAAATGACTGAATTCCTTGAAAAAAATGAATTGCTAACGAGCTCAGCATGGGTTTCGACGCGTAAAGTACGGCGACTGCTTGGCCGAATTTGCGAATGATGTCATGGGTGTCTGAATGATCACACATAGTATTGGCTATTTTATTGATTTAAAAAGGCCTTGATACCTTAGATCATTCGGGCCTTCTCCAGGCCATGGATGAATGTGGTATCAGAGACTATAAATAATTGTTAAAGAATACCTTCATAACAGGTCGCTGCAGGTCGGGTGTGTGGTGTAAATAGCGAAAAAAGGTCAATTCGCTACGGAGTGCCAACTGGCTCTGTATACGGCCCAATTGGATACATAATGCATGTAAATAGCATGCCTAATGTTCTAAAAAATGTAGGTGTTATATGTACGCAGACGACACCTGCCTAGTATATAGTGGTAAAGACCAAAATGAGATCCGGAGTCAGGTTCAGGAGGACTTTAATAATGTATTACGATGGGCACACGATAATGGGTTAATTATAAATGTTAATAAAACAAAATGTATGATCATTCACTCACCCCACAAAAAGCAACCTGTTGATATACCCATCGTAGGGCACACCTATGACTGCCTCCATAAAAGTAATATAAGTTGTAACTGCAGTCATTTAGAACAAGTCGAATCTTATAAATATCTGGGATTAGTAGTAGACAAGCACTTTTCATGGAATTCATGTGGATGCAGTGTGTACAAAATTGCGTGCGATAATGGCTAAATTATATTGTGTAAAGAGTATAGTCAGTAGGAAACTTTTATTTGTGCTTTATTATGCCCTGGTGGATGCTGTTCTAGCATACGGACTGGGTGCGTATGGACTTACCTTTCCCTCGTACATCATGAAAATAAGACAGATACAAATAAGAATTTTAAAACTATTAACGGACAAAACCACCAAAAAGGCACTGAAGAAAGATTATGATAAATTATTTAAAATATGCAGAATACTACCAATTGAAAATAAGGTTAAATTAACTATTTTATGTGAACAGTATGAAAGTGCAAAATATAAAAAGGAAAGAATATTTACGTACCCAACCCGTATGTCCAAACATAAGAAATTATATGTGCCAAGAATAAATAATTATTATGGAAAACGTGAAAGGCGATGGTTAGTACCTATACTTACTAATGAGTTACCCAAGGACGTTTCTATTCATAAATCGAGGAATGCACTAAAGAAAAGGTTAAAAAACACTACCTATCTCTGTGTCCGTAGGTTTAAATTTTTATATTTTAAAGGCATTCGTCTAACTAACAAACATACCGACAAACTTTGGCGATTTAAATACTGATATTACATAAACGTTATAATGAAAAATGTTAATCGTTAATATAGATTTAATAAATATATAGATAAAATAAATGTATAGAAATAAGTATACATTTTAAAGTAAATATTAAGCACATCCTTGTTATGATAGCGAGAACTGCTGCCGACAAACTGCATGTGCAGTTTGGCAGATTATTATAAATGTATCTAGTGTTTAAGTTTTTATTAAATAAAAAAAAAAAAAAAAAAAAAAATAGGTTACAAAATTCATCCATTGTGTATATATACTTTAATTCTTAATTTAATAATGTCTAAGGCCCGTATCCTAGAACAAGACTCATTATTACTTAAATTGAGTTAGAAAGGGATGGTGATATTTATCGTATAGAGCGCTATCTCTTTGTTACTCTATCCAATCAAAGATAACGCTTGAGTCTCGTTCTAAAATACGGTACAGTAAGTTATTTTAAGCATACAATAATTATTATATTAATAGTTGTCTATTGTCATATCAAATTTTTGGTGTCTTCGTTTAATCAGTTCAGTGTTTTGGAATGGTATATATTCCATAGCTTTTTTCGGTTTTCATCGTTTTCATAACTATGTTTTCAAAAAGCACACGTTAAGTGATTGTGTTACAACTTGTTTGAGTCAAGTCGAACATTGGCGAAGGATAAACTGGAACCGAGGAAAACATTAACTTTGATATCTGATGTCAAGACTTTTAGGATAACTTCTTCATACTTGTCAACGGAGTGTTTAAGTTCCTTTGCACTTAGGTTATTGTGATAATTTTGATTACAGTTATAAATATACTGGTTTGATCTAAAATTAACTTTTTAATAATTTGCCACAAGGATGAAAATCAATCATCCCTGATGCTTGAAGGCAAAATAAATATAAATATTTATAATAACGACGTTTTAATGTTTCTTCTTATTGTAAATAAAATAAATTAAAAATTAAGAAGCCCTAGACTAAACATTAAGAAAGAGTTTTCATTTATGACGGCCTACAAAACAAACACCATACAATTATGAACTTATTTTTTTTTAAAACATGACTGTAGGGTTGCCTTAGTTAAAGGCTTCTACGGCATGCACAACTAAGTAATGAGACGTTGGGAACTACAGAACGGTTAAATTTTTTTTTTCGATAAATATTATAATATATTCGATAAAACCACAAAATAATGAATTATTACATAATATCATCCAAAAATAAACCTGCTAAAAGTAAAGCCAACGTAATATTGACATAAGTTAATTTGCGACGTTACATGACGCTCCCAATATTTTATAAAAAAAAAAAATATTTTAACTGTCAATACGGTTCGTCGAAAAAAGTGGAGTGTTGCTCAACATATAACTGAACCGCGAGAAATTCAGTTAAACTCGTTTTATGTAAACACGGACACCGCCGGGAAATTTTAAAACATCCCTTTAATACGAGCCCCTAATATGTTCTAGGTGAACAATGCATGAGAGTCCAGCGTATGGTGTATTAAACTAACCTGAATAAAAGCAAGGAAAAGAAATGAAACTTATTGGACTTTTGTTAACAGGTTTTTGTATAATATGTACATGCTCATTGTAATTGATGACATTTAGTATAATGTGTAAGACGTCGGCTACTACGCTAAGGGTCCTGGTTTCGATACCAGGGCAGTACAAACATTTGTGTGCATGAACATTGAACATGATAGGTCGTGGTGTTTTCTATGTATAATATGTACATGTTTACAAAAACAAGAATATAAGTATGATTATCCGTTGTTAAGTACCCATGAGTGGCGACCTCGCTTAGGCAGGCGCAGAGTGGGACATCCGGCTGCCCGTTGGACCGACGATTTGAGGAGGGTGGCTGGTGGAAGTTGGATGCAGGCTGCTCAGGACCGGGATAGTTGGCGCTCATTGGGGGAGGCCTATGTTCAGCAGTGGACGATGGTGGGCTGATTGATTGAAGTACCCATACTGCCATACTGCATGCTTAACTTGGGGCTAGATGTCGCTGTGTGAATGTCAGCAGATTTTTATTTATTTATTATTATCATGTCTGCCTATGTCGTCCGAATGTAGGTCACGGCGGGATTTGAACCGGCACCCTCCAGACCGCTAGGACATGACCACCAATGAGCCACTGACGCAAATACCAACCTCCCAACCAGGATAATACTCTACAAGCATTAAGCGGTCATACTCGTACAAAGCACGGGTAAACAAATGAAAATCGATAACGAAATCAATTACATTTCGTTGGATACAAATGAAAAGAAAAGGAAAGATTTATTTTAACAATAATTTCACAATAAATATTAAGAACTGCTCCCATAAAAGGTGCCCTGTGTTATGAGAGACAGGCTCCTCCGTACGCTTACACTAAAGAATGTGCTTATGTACATACACAGTTAATATATATAGTACATATACAGATAATGTAAATAATATAACATAAATACACAAATTGGATAATATTAAGTTAAAATAATAATAACATTAACATTTATTAATCACTGTATGTGTGTGTGCGCGTATGTATGTGCGTGTGGGAGTGTGTGTGTGTGTGTGTGCGTATGTATGTGCGTTGGGAGTGTGTGTATGTGTGTATATGTGGGAGTGTGGGCAAAAAAATGGCAATAGACGATTAATTAATATTACCAATAGAGGGGCAGTTACCAAAAATACATGATAATCGTCTAGGCCTTTAACTAAGCAGTGACATAAAAAACTTTAAAAAATATTGGAGTATCGAAAATAAGAAACTTAATAAAATGACAATAAATCCATTGCTAGGTTTTCTTTATAATAGAAGACGAAAGTCCGAACAAGTGTTAGTTAGATTAATATTTCATGAGTTTCATTTCATTCAGCCCGAATTGATAATATTTATTTAATTGAAAGAATACATACTTACTCCGCTGGCTCAATGACCCGAAGTGAGTCTTGACTCCGAGCAAGAGATCCATCATTGTCGATCCTTCGCCACTTCCCGCCAATCATTGACTTAGAGTTCACGCAGGCCAGACTCGATGACGTCCTTCCAGCGGCACCTGGGGCGGCCCACAATGCACCGCCCAACCGTTTGGCCCAGGTATGCTCTTTTTACATGGTGATGCCACACCAACCGTTCATCATCAGCTCATTAAACGTCCCCACCGAGGGGTACGAGCCTACCGTATAGGGTGATTAGGCCTTAGTCGTCCACGCGGGCCCAGTGCGGGTTGGACGACTTCACGCACCCTTTGATCTTTTCGCAGGCTCAGGTTTTCTCACGATGTTTTCTTCACCGTAAGAGCGTCGGATAACGTACACGTAATATTGAAAATACGATAGCACATTGGTACGCGGCGGGATTTGAAACTCAGCCCTCCCGGTAGGAGGGCAACAGTCCACACCATTGAGCCACCGAGGTATGGCCCAGCTCTTTTTACATGGCGATTGATGGGGCACCAACCGTTAAAAAACCGAAAATTTAAAGAATGACTGTTTTTTTTCGACATAATCGCTAGCGCTCATACCTCAGCGTCAGTCAGCTGCAATACGATTACGGGAGCCAGCGCCGTGTCCGTCGAGCTGGGCAATCTAATTTTTCACTCTCCCGTGTACTGTGGCTTGGATTAGAGTTTTTACTAGACGCCATCGATATTTCGTTAGCCACTCGCCTGCTGGCGAAATGCTTCGTTACCCCTTCCGATGATATCATCTGTTCATAATTTTTGGTTTCGGGATACCTAGGTCGAGTATGCAGAACTTTTTCGTAATAGTCTAACTGTTTACTAGGTGCTAGACTTGATACTGAGTCGTCTAGGTAGGTACCATCGCAGTGCCATATAGTACCGTGAAACAGGAGTGTTATGCACTTCTATGTTTCGGAATGAGGGCACTGTAGCTATTCAAATTACCATGTAAAGAGACTTATCATCTGTTGTCTCGGGTGACGTGTACAGTGCGGTATTGATGGAGCATGATAACTGTCTATTTAGTGTTTGTCTATAGTTGTTGGTCTCCTTCAATGCCACTCTATCATGGACGAGCGTATCACTTACCATCAGGTGAGCGTCCTGACTGTCCTGTACACTCTGTAACATAAAAAAAGTAATGCCCTTTAATGATGTTTTGGTCCTCACAAGATAATAGTGTGCACTATTATCTTGTGAGGACGAAAACATCAATTTGGAAATAAACTTATTTATTGAGATTTTAAAATAATGTGTACAATAATCACAGGGGATATAATTACGGTAGAGAAAATCAAAGACAGATGTGGTGCCATAGTCTTTGCAAGTCAATAATAAACAATGTTCATGGCGCGAAATTTAAACATATGTTTTACAGCTCATTTTTACATACACTTACCACATTTGCTATTAACTGGATTAGATTATGTAAAACACAGTGATGCATATTAATGTGTACCTATTATGTGCCTTTCTTTAGCGTCAACTTAATGATTATAATATATGTACTTTTCTATGCTTTGAATACAGTTAAACATAAAACCTAGCTATTGAAATAAACTTTATCGATTTAAGTGCGAGTTACTGTAAGAAAATAATTAATCGGCATCTTTAGTTATTAGAAGCATAGCGGCTCTCAAACGTGTTCACAATTAATGTAATTTGATTTAAGGCGAGACGGGGTCACAATTAATTAATTATTTCAGATAATATTTATTGTACGGTTGCGCGTGCTGGCATTTTAAGACTTAGATAAAAATAATTAGATTTTGAAACATGATTCATTATAATTGTTAATGAGATAAAATAAACTGTTCTTGTATTGAAAGGTTAGAATAAGATATTCATTTTCAACAATCAAATGTTTTGAGGGGAGCGCATGTTTATTTTCATCATCAGCTCATTATACGTCCCCACCAAGGGGCATGAGCCTATCCGTAAAGGGTGTATAGGCCTTAGTCGTCCACGCGGGCCCAGTGCGGATTGGACGACTTCACACATAACCTTTGAATCTCTTCGCAGGCGTGCATGAAGGTTTCCTCCCGATGTTTTCCTTCACCGTAAGACCGCCGGATAACGTACATATATTTTCGAAAATTCGAAAACATATTGGTACGTGTCGGGATTTGAACCTCAGCCCTCCCGGTAGAAAGGCGACAGTCCACACCATTGAGCCACCGACGCTCTGTTTGTTTTGATGTAATAAAATTGCAACTTTTATCTTGCATAAAGTAAGCTAAATATTTTTTAAAGGTGTTTTATAATAAGGTGTATCTTAATTATGTACGTGGCAATTGCATCTTTATAACGTGGCTAGAGCAAATGACCTCCTGATAGTTAAAGTATTAACTCTCGTGATGGTTATTGATTTCATTAAAATCCATCGTTCCTAACTGCTAAGCAATAATTTATTGAGTGATTGCCCAATTACTTCTGTATTTTAGAAACATTCCATTCATTCCATGAGGACATTGAAACATAATTGTTTCTTAAAGTTTATTATAATGTTAAGATTCTCAGGTGCTTCTTTCTGAATAGACCAAATTTACTGAAGTTTTATTTTTAAACATCAAAATATTTTTTTCTCTACTTTAGCATCATCCCGTTTAGATATCGTACCGTGAAACAGGAGTGTTATGCACTTTTGTGTTTCGGGATGAGGGCTCTGCAGCTAGTGAAATTACCACAGATTTCCCAATACAGGAGATAGGGCAAGCCGCGTTTTTAAGTGCGACAAATGTAAGCTCAACGAGCATATACTGGCTGCCAGTTTTCGCTCTGTGGGACGAGTCAGGACGCACGAATATTAGAAGAAATTACCGTTTTTTCCCAAAATGCCATCCTGTGCAATTGTAACATGCCATCATCGCAATGAATCAGTAAATTTTTCTAAGAAATATAATAACTTTTCACAGGTAAGAACCGAAAAGAAATTGCGACACTGGGACTGCCTATAAACTTGGCGGCTTGTCCAGTCTAATTGTATATTCGGATGTCTGTGGAAATTACCGTGTATAAGAGATCTAACATCTGTTGTCTCGGGTGTCAGGCGCAGTGCGGCATTGATGGGGAATAATAACTGTCCATCAATTGTTGGTCTCCTTTAATGCCGCTCTGTCATGGTCTGGCGTATCACTTACCATCAGGTGAACGTCCTGACCGTCCTGTACACTTATAACATAAAAAAAGCAATTAATATGTTTTATCCTGCATTCTCTTGTAATATGTGTTACGATCATAAGTGCTTATTTAACCCATTGAACGCCGGGAATCCAGTCACAAAAGAAAATATAAATTGGCGGTCAAAGGGTTAATAATTGGATTTTTACTATGACACATCTACAGGGCTCAATAGGAAAAATAGTTAATACGAGTAGTTTAACCATTCCTTATACCATACTAAATATAAACATTTGACAACCTTAACATCTGAATCAAATATTTTAAATAAGTAAAAAATCGTACTGTTGCTTAATAAACACACGTAAAGCCAACATAAACATTGTAACTAATCACCAGTAGTGCCACCTGCAAAACAAAACCCCGTTTTAATTCCTAACAAAAATAAAAACCAGACACCGCTGTATTTGCCCGGGTGAACCTGTAATTCCCTCCCCCGTTCTCCCCGTAAGACTTCGTATTCTTGCCCCGTCACATACTATTTACCCTTACACATTCTAAGCACGTAATAAATCCCTTTTATTTAATCTACCGGCGTGTTACACTTTCTTTTATTATTGTTTAGATGTGATTCTGGTTATTTATTCACTTATTCCCTTTACGGACGTTCCTAGGCGGCCGTGAATTTGTTGTATGTTTAATAACAAAGATAGGAATTGTTCTCGAGGTGATACTTATTTTAAATGGCGAAACAAATGAATACGTTCTTTAGGATAAAAGGTATGTGCTTGAAAATATTGCTTTCCAAAATAAATTAGTCGAAGTGTTTTATAGAGCCCTTAATAATACCTTGGACGTATAAAAAATACGAACAGTTTGTCATTAAAACATAAAATATGTCCCCGAAATGACAGCTGCTCTCTCTGATATTTGACAAATAATTTTCCAATAATTTTGGTAAATTAGTTTTAATGCTTTAAACTAGAAATATGGAATCGAATTGTTTATTTAACTACGAAAAGTAACTTCTATTATGACTTCGGTTTACGGTACTGTGAAAAAAGAAACTGAAAATACCATTGCTTGCAATCCAAACAAACCATGGTGTTGTAATTTTTTTTCTCGGCTTTATTACAGATGCGAGCCAAATGGCCGAATTTTGACAAACTTTTATTGTGAGGGAGTCTCAGTCCATACTTTTTTATATATCCATGACCAACACTTACAGAATTTGCTAGACCGCAGATCGTAAAAAAATTTGACCGGGTAGAATGAGTAAAAACCCCTGGCATACAATCCATCAGGCTGAAGAGGATTAAGTCAATGCAATACGGTTTAATGGTCCAGGACAATGACCTAACAATCAACTAACGAACCAACACTTGGACAACTCTTCATCTCAACATCACCAATTCTTCAACCAACCACTGTGATATTTGTTTAACTTACAATAACAAAAAGATACTGACTTAAAACTAAAAGGCCAAAAATCAATTTTTAGGTAGACACGGAAGACAAAACTGTGTGTCGTCCTTCAAAAACCTGAGGTCTTGCAAATATCCATGGGCAGCGGTGACACTTACCATCAGGAGAACCGTATGCTCGTTTGCCTCCTGTTTAATAAAAAAAATAAAGGCAAATAGAAATTCATTCATAATTTTGATGTCAGTGCCAAGTGTTAAACTATGTTCCATATAATATGGAAAATTATGTTTGAAAAATAAATCCATACAGAGTTCTTAATTTATTTAGCACCGCCTTCAAAATTATAATAACAAGCGCCCCGCTGTTTCAATCAATAGCCCATAAACTAGACCAGCAATTACCCTTTCCATAGCCCTTAATTTTTTTTCTTCCCATATTTGCAATAGTCCTTGCACCAAGCGGGTGCTCGCTCTGTGTGTACTCCCATAGTGCAGGCAGAGCGAGCGGCCGCTCGGTGTACACATCACAACTCATTATTTTGTCTCACTAAGCCTCTACGTGTTGGACCCATGTCCCCACGCAAGCTTCAAAGGACCGGTCTATGAACCGTGAACTCCTAACAGAGAGTACAAATAATAATAATAATTCATAATTATTCAGTCAACATCATCAGCTCATTAAACGTCCCCACCGAGGGGCACGAGCCTACCCGTATAGGGTGATTAGGCCTTAGTCGTCCACGCGGCCAGTGCGGATTTGGACGACTTCACACACAACCTCTCGAATCTCTTCGTAGGCGTGCATGAAGGTTTCCTCACGATGTTTTCCTTCACCGTAAGAGCGTCGGATAACGTACATATCTTTTCGAAAATTCGAAAACACATTGGTACGTGTCGGGATTTGAACCTCAGCCCTCCTGGTAGGAAGGCGACAGTCCACACCACTGAGCCACCGACGCTCTCTACTACTAGTCAACATAACATGGACCAATAATCAAATTACAATAAAAAATTAAAACAATACCACTAATATAAAGTTAAGATTACAAAATGAATTAAATTTTTCCTTTTTAATATAATAATAATGAATGACATGAATAAGACAATTAAATAATATTAAAATTAGGTTAAAATCAAAATAATCAAATTAATAATTAAAAGAAAATAAAATAAAAAATTAAAAGAAAAACTAAAATACTATTTTATACGCCGGTAAATGTATTATATTACAATGATACATGTACATTATGAATGAATTATTTAACGATTTCTATTTACTAGCTAAAAACTATTTTTGGCTTTTTAGTTTGAAGTCAGTTTTTTTTTGTTATTCATTTTGACAAGTTTAAGTGATTCTTTATCGTGGGACCACATTTGAAGTATTCTTTTTCCAATTAAACAAGAACCATCGTAATCGGTATATAAATGACGGATATATCCGCAAACAAATATAAACAAGCATATATACG
Organism: Leucinodes orbonalis; assembly: GCA_019425675.1. Taxonomy (NCBI): domain Eukaryota; kingdom Metazoa; phylum Arthropoda; class Insecta; order Lepidoptera; family Crambidae; genus Leucinodes; species Leucinodes orbonalis. Next base: position 127,272 of record PQWD01003430.1, read on the forward strand.
GTCGAATTGATTAACCTCCTTATTGAAGTCGGTAAAACGTTAACCCTCTGGCCGCCAGGATTCCAGACACACTGGTAAAGCTATTATTTATTACGCTTTAATGCGTCTCTGGCAGTCAAAGAGTTGACTAAAATATTACATATAAAATATCATCATCATCAGCTCATTTAAACGTCCCCACCGAGGGGCACGAGCCTACCCGTATAGGGTGATTAGGCCTTAGTCGTCCACGCGGGCCCAGTGCGGATTGGACGACTTCACACACAATCTTCGAATCTCTTCGCTGGCGTGGCTTCCTCTCGATGTTTACCTTCACCGTAAGAGCGTCGGATAACGTACATATATTTTCGAAAACTCGAGATCTCATTGGTACGTGTCGGGATTTGAACCACAACCCTCCCGGTAGAAAGGCGACAGTCTACACCATTGAGCCACCGGCGATAAAATATATATACATACATTTTCACTCGCTGGGTAATACTCATCTCATTTTGTTTATTATAACAATTCCGCTGTAATTTGATATCTAATAATTAGGCTAATGTGTTACCATATGAAATATTTTGTACCTATGAATTGTAAGAAAGCTGTTGGTTTCCTTAATAAATAAATAAACATTAAATTAACAAGCTTAATAAAATTATTGACGAATACTCTGCATATTTTGTTAATCAGCTTAACGCGAAATTTCAGTTTCACATTAATATTAAAATAAAAAAATAAAAATATATTTTCAGGCAACATAACCCATATCAAAACATCACAAATAAAATTTGAATTCTCATTAAAACTAAATTAATTAATTATTAATATTAAAAAAAAACAAATTAAAATCAAAGCGACACTTCATTAACATTTAAATAAATAAAATACAATTAATGTTTAAAGCAATTCCTGACAAACTAAAACTGTACATCAAAACGTAACCCTACAAAAAAGTGCCGTCCGAAAATACCAGTTCCCAAATCGGATTCCTGATATCCGACACACAGCCGGTTTTATCGCCCTAGTTTTTATTGGAAACATATTTTTATTCCCGACTAGTTGTGCCCCGCAATATCACTCGCGGTATAAGGTATTCTCCTGCAGTAAAACGTAGCCTATGTGTTGAAAATACTGTCAGGTAACATCATACCAAATTTTATTAAAATTGCTTCGATAATTTGGTGTAGCGGTTGATTGTGGCAGTACAAACATTTGTGTGCATGAACATGTCTGTTTGTAATGATCTCGGTCTTTTCTATGTATCATATGCATGTATTTACAAAAAAATGTATATAAGTATGTTTATCCGTTGTTTAGTACCCATAATACAGGCTCCACGCTTAACTTGGGGCTAGATGGCGCTGTGAATGTTAGGGGATATTTATTGTTATTTATAAATCGTGATCTGCGTATGGTACTAGACAGTACTTAAACACTGCAATTAATAATCCTAATAATATCAGCTGCCTGCCGATAAAAGTTCCATCAAAATCAATCCAACCATTGCAGAGACTAGCCGGAAGTAAAAGAGAGATAAAAATTAAAAAATAATATTTTTTGGTGTATGTACCGTATAATATAATCTCATATGCATGTAGTAAAAAAAGATTATTTCAATGTTTCAAACAAACACCATAATTTTATTTATACGAGTACGCGTATGTATAGATTCAACGAATACAGGTGATTGTGGTGCTAAACATTTTTTATAGTGCTCTCACGGCCCGAGCCTATAAATCATCGAGGAATTTACAACGCGCCTGTAAACTCACGGTTTACGACACCTGAACGGGCACAAATCAATGGGTGAGTTGGTGACATTAAATGGGATTTCCATGTGTGCATGACTTCACTGTGTGTGTTAGTTAAAGATACGAAAACGTCTTTTGAATTGATAAAGTTTTGAATCGTTGAATACAAAATAAATATGTGTGCCCATGATAACTTTCACTTATCACAATTTTCGAAAAAAATATAAAACGTGTATTTTTATAAATTACTTTATTGTAGGCTTATTTTGTACCGTTCTTCTTCTTAGCGTATCGAAGGCTAACACACATTCAAATTTTAGCGGCCCAGGAAGCAGCCACAGCGACAGCATTATCTGACGCTGTCATTAGGTCCTCCGCGTGCAGCTGGAAGGGCACGCCGGGCACGATGTCAGAACAAAGGCAATCAATGTCCTCACCATCCAAAAACCCCATCTAGCCAAATTTTCCCTGCTGCAGCCAGTCTGCGTCCGAAGCCGTAAAAAAGCAGGTAATATCTTAGTAATACGACATCGTTCTATGTAGGGAGCTTTGATCTTTAATTATAAATTAACACAATAAAATGTTCTGCAATGTGGGACACCGGGAGACGGAATGAAAACACGTATTGAGTGCGCACTCTGAGTATATTGTCTATCAAATAACTTACAACTACGCTTATATACTAACTTATGTCTATGTGTGAGGGAGGTTGGCCATACACACTACACCTCCCCCGTGATTTGAAACAAAAAAAAAAACATCATTGAATGTTTTTATTTTTTTTAGATTTACCAAATGTTTATTAGGAATGTCCAGAAAAAATTCGTTATACTTATTTTAAATTACAATCAACATTTATTATTAAAAATACGAAAGAAAGAAAAATCCTAGTTCAAAATGCCTAAGTAAAATAGCAAGTAAATTTATTTTATTTCTAGATATATACCTCTATTATTATATACATAAATAGGTTCAGCAGACAGGTCCTTTAAATTAAGGTCAATTAAATTTATTTTAACGAAAAGATTATACAAAATAAAATTTTGACAGTAAACATTTTAGGTAAAACAATCAATAAACTATATCTACTCGTTTCTAATCATGTATCTAAAAATTACAGTCAGATAAAAAAAATATATTTGAAAACAATCTCAATAAACACTACTCTTTTAAAATCATCATTTGTATAATATCTATTTCCTTCACATCACTTTCTCGGCACAACACACTCATCACTATATCCTTATTTCTTTATTCTCATTCTTGGTACATTATAATTATACCTCTTTGGGTATTTTTATTGGGCCGGCCGGTCCCTTAATATCACATAATCATTTGGTACATTTAATTAAGTCGACTTTTCATTGACATTTTAGTCATAATTATCTACTGCACCACGCAGCTTTATTTTAGGGGCATGTTTTAAGATTACATAATATCCAACTATTTTCACGGAGAGAAGCTCGTCTACCATGATCAAATAAAGGATTTGTCACCCTATATTGTACCTTGTACCATTGTAATATTCATCATAACTTTTTACTACATATACACTTCAATATCCTTACGTGCCTTCTTCTATCTCTATTCAACTCTCATCTCTTTTACTACTTCAAAATATACCTGCTTCAAAACCTTTCGTGACTTTACAAAAAAAAATTTCAAATGTATTATTTTACTTTTGGTTGATCAGACCAATCGTATAATAAATACACATTTAAACTAAAATAAAAAACTTTCCATTACACAAAATCTTTCACCTAAACATTATATCAATCATAAACATAAAATAACCTTCTATCAGTTTCATCCATTATTCAATCTTTCATATTCAACTTTACAAACTTTTAAATTCAATCACACAATATGTGTTTTTGAAGAAATTCATTCTGCTTTTAAACACACTAATCAGATGTATATTTCTAACATTCCTTAGGTATCATTCGGTATTCCACTATATTGAATTACATTTCGAAGAAATCAAAATCATCGCATTGTTGTTATTGAACTCTAATATGGAATGCCGCTGTTGGTAACGAGACACATTGGAACAAATTTCGCTGATGTAGTAAACAATGTATGAGTGATACGCTGCTACTAAGCAATCCCAATAATTATAAATGAAATATATAGTTTTCTTTAAATTTAGACAAACCATAATAAAAAGAAACATAGGAACTTTAGAATTTAGAAAATACTTATACCTATTTATCATTTGCTTAATCAACAACTCTCACTTTCTTATATTGAAAATGTAAACTACATAGTATTTGCAAATTAATCGGAATTATTTTTAAACATAGAAAATTAAAAAAAAACAATCGGATATTTCGAAAGTTCAATTACAGCATATTACCGAGACAAGCGTCGTATCATAAGTAAATAATAACTGGTAAATTATTAAGAAATTATTGCCCTGTCTGCTTGCCTTATGCACTAATTTAGATTATACTTACACGTTATATTTATACTTTTACGTACCAAATTTGTCCGCAATTATAAAGAAAAAAGTCTTAAAATTACATTTTAAAGTTCTTAAATTTTAAAAAGTAAAGAAAATAAAAACAGTATCACCACACCGTATCATATCTTTTAGTCTATGTATATCACAACACAAACAACACTCACTAATGCATCGGCTGCATCCGTGTATCAAAACCAGCTCTCGGCTGCACCAGCTCTGACTCTGTCGCTCGGCAGCCAGCATCTTCTCACATCATCCGCCATGAGCATCAATATCTTCTTTCTTCACAAATTAAATATCTTTCGCCAACCTCAACGTCTCTCAGATTCCAGCAACATCATTGTTATTTCTTCGCTTAGATCGCAGTTCACCTTAGCAGTTCGCCTTATTGTTTCAATATAATTTCCAACTCTTACACGCAGCACTGCCAAAAGGCAGCACTGGCAGGGTCGCCATGCAATGTGGACACTGGGAGACGGAATGAAACACGTATTGAATGCGCACTCTGAGTATATTGTCTATCAAATAACTTACAACTACGCTTATATACTAACTTATGTCTATGTGTGAGGGAGGTTGGCCATACACACTACAGTTCACTAACTACTTGAATAATTCCTAAGGCTCGAGCGTAGTAGTTAATGAGTTCGGTTGACGATACTACAACTAGGATACTAGGCGGTAGACTCGGCACTGAGCCGACTAGGTAGGTATCACCGCAGTGCCAGATATCATCACCGCCAAGTATTTCGGGATAAGAGCATACATCTGTTATCTCGGGTGACGGGCGCAGTGCAGCATTGATGGAGGATAATAACTGTCTATCAGTTGTTGGTATCCTTCAATGTTAGGCGTAACACTTACCATTTGGTGAGCCTCCTGACCGTCCTGTACACTTATAATAAAAAATTGTCCATCATCGCCGACTGCTGAACATAGGCCTCCCCCAATGAGCGCCAACAAACCTGGTCATGAGTGACCTGCATTCAACTTCTACCAGCCACCCTCTTCAAATCGTCGGTCCAGCAGGCCGTAAGACCGCACTACGCTTACTATGAGGTCGTCACTCCAAAACGTTTCGGCTCCATCGACAATCTGACTGTCTGGATACATGACCAGCCCACTTCCACGTGCTAATTCTGAGACCAATGTCGATAGCCTTGGGTCTCCGGCGGATATCTTACGTATGATAATGGTAGGGTTTAATTTCTTCATAATAATATTAGCAATTCAACAATTAACTTGTTCCGATCACTGTCGCTATCGCGTTGGATGTTTGCGTTTAGCATCTGAAATTCTTTACGAGGTTTGGCCGCCGCAACACTTCAAGACCGTGATTCGGTCCCTGCCGTCGGGGGCCTTCGTCAGAAGTGACTGTAGGTTTGACCAGTATTCACCTGACCGGTGCGTACCCGGTCGCTTTTCGCCTCAAACTTATACTAGGTTACCGAGCCCCCCTGTAATGCCCTAGGCCGAGGTTCGCGTCCCACTCTAGCCAGGACTCTTTTAGGCTTGTTGCATATATTTTTTGATTGAGAGCAATAGGCATGATGACAGGGTCCTGGAATCGTAAGAACTATTTTATATTATTACAAATCTGGGTTAAAAATAACGATGTGCTTACTCTCAGCTCGAAAACTCATGTTTTATGAATTTTATTAGTCTTCAAAGATGGGAAGTCCATTTTTAAAGTACATTAATTGTCAAATAATTGTTAACAAAAGGATTACCCATATAACTTAAAGCAACTTTTGCTATTATACCATTTGAATAAACGCAAAATTTAATATAGTTGTAGTACAAAATTCACAAACTATGCATACGAATTACTGAGGCGTGACGTCATAACTAGGTAGCCATTTGTATGAAGCGTTTTCTGGGAAAGTTTGTGTTGTGTTTATTATGTTTTATTGTGTTTTTAGAATAATTATGTGTGGTCACAGCGGAAGTTATAAAAAAATCAATTTTATTTAATATAAATTTAATTATTAATAATTACAACTAATTTAAAATACAATGAGTCTCGACCGAGGCTAGGTACAAGAATGATTTAATGCATATTTAAAATTAACATGATGCGGTGAATGACGACAGCGGCGGCGACACGTTCCGCGGCGTCAGCAGCCTAAAGTCCACGGTTGATGTTGGCTGTATGTGGGGCAATGCATCGTCAGCGATCTTCACATATTAGGCTGGCGTAACAGAATTGAAAAATCTCTGTGAGTTTTAATGTTAACGGAGTAATTCATTTACCAATGTTCCTATTATAATGCGGTCCATGGATATAATAGCAGGAAAAATAATTGTCATCATCCCTAGTCTGCGCTCGCCAATTGTCCGTTGAAGTTGTGGAGGCCAACTGCAGCCAATACCGAAACAGCTATATGTCATTCTGAATAAAAAACAATGTAAATAACCCTTTAAACTTTTCTAATGCTTTCATTAGCACGGACCCATACCTGAACAAAAGTTTTGTCAAATAATAACAAGCCTTCTTCCGCGAATCGTTCATAGAACTCGCCATATTTATTATCTGTGCGATATTATATTCAAAGGCTGTATTTGTAAGCGATTGTACGGCCCGATAAATGCTCTACCATAAAATAAAATTGACATACAGCTTTTCGTATTGCTCTAACAACTCATTCAAAATGAAGACAGGCGAATACCGGCGTTCATACCTTGTATTAAGGTTCATGATAACCGCAAAGATACCTTGGTATATATGGAAAAGGAAACATTAGTACGTGAATAATCTTCGTATATTATCGCCTCTCGAGATATCGGCATTCGAAACGTATTCTAAGTTGTGATAAAGTAATATGTAGGATGGATAGAACTCTACGATCGTTTTAAGCGTTTCAAACGTCTGGCTGGTAATGGCAAATGTGAGATTTGAAGGCAGATGGATGAACTTAGCTTTTATTTTAAACTTGATTTCTGTTGGAGACGAATTTCAAGCTTGAAAATTAAGGTGAACAACTTTTGAGAGGTTCGTCGATAAAAATATATAAAATATTCACATGTGTGCATTACACTCATTTGTAACATACGAACTGTTATATGACTGAGTCTACAACACATTTAACACACACCATACACATACAAACCATTCTTTCTGTGTCCGTTTTATATTTTTTATTTTGTAACTTGATGTATTGCAAGGTAAAATAATTTTAGGCTACGGAAAGTGGAGTCTCAGAAGACAGAAACCATTTGCTTAAATGGAGGTTCCAATCTACATTGTCAATAAAGTGTGATACTGAAAAATTATTTGTACATTAAGTCGGTTTGATTGTTGACAATAGGAGCGGTGGCTCAGTGGTGGTGGACTGTCGCCTTCCTACCGGGAGGGCTGAGGTTCAAATCCCGACACGTACCAATGTATTTTCGAATTTTCGGAGGGTTACGTTTTGATGTACNGAGTCTCAGAAGACAGAAACCATTTGCTTAAATGGAGGTTCCAATCTACATTGTCAATAAAGTGTGATACTGAATCAAAATTATTTGTAAAATTAAGTCGGTTTATGATTTGTTGACAATAGGAGCGTCGGTGGCTCAGTGGTGTGGACTGTCGCCTTCCTACCGGGAGGGCTGAGGTTTAAATCCCGACACGTACCAATGTATTTTCGAATTTTCGAAAAATATATGTACGTTATCCGACGCTCTTACGGTGAAGGAAAACATCGTGAGGAAACCTTCATGCACGCCTGCGATGAGATTCGAAGGTTGTGTGTGAAGTCGTCCAATCCGCACTGGGCCCGCGTGGACGACTAAGGCCTATACACCGTATACGGGTAGGCTCGTGCCCCTCGGTGGGGACGTTTAATGAGCTGATGATGATGATTTGTTGTTTGTTTATCTGTGGTCTAGTGTGGTCTAAGTGTTAGGCTAAGTTCGCTAAGTGGTATGGGCTCGATAAGGATTGCTGGGTGTTCAAGACTACCATACTAACATTGTAGCCGGGACCGACGGGTTTTTTACGTTAAAGACAGAGTCGCATTGATTGAAACCAACAACTGATAGACAGTAATTATTCTCCATCAAGACAACAGATGTTAGATCTCTTAAACCCGGTAATTTCACTAGCTACAGTGCCCGCACCCCGAAACACTGAAGTGCAAAACACTTCTGTTTCATGGGACGATATCTGACACTGCGATGGTACCTATCTAGACGGCTACTGAGCCGTATAGATAGGTTCTCTACTAAGGTAAGTCTACTAAGTGGTAGACTCGGTACTGACCGAGTCTACCACTTAGTAGACTTACTGTGAGCTTCCATACATATAATCATATTTCTTTCCAAATATCAGATGATTGAGACGGAAAAGTCTTCATTAAACTGGAAATAAACACACAGTGATTTTAACTTCGCACATCCCGTGTGATTCAAATCCATGACCCTCGAATCAATCAATATAAAAGTAATAATGTTCATGGCGGTGTCACTTTCCTTTTCAGTAACAAAAAAAAATAATATAAAAAACGTTCAGATCAGTTGACCACAAATTCAGTCATACATAACAAGAATAAAAAGCGGAAAAATCAAAAAGCCGTATTGTGTTCCATACTATTTATATGCCTGGAAGTAATTATCAAAGACATACGTAATCTGGCAATGTTGCCCCTGAGACGGGCTTAGCATCAGCGGCCGTTTATTTGCGAGACGCGGTAAAAAGAGACCCCGGGGAGAGGCAAGCCGTTATCGATAGTAGTGTTGTCAAAATATCGATATAACTATTTGAGTGATCAGCACTTTTGTATTACAGGTTGAGAGCACTGTAGCTAGTAAAATATGAAAGTCCGTGGCTCATTGTGACGATATGAACGTCGGTTTGTTTCTGTCAAATTTTCGGATCCCGACTTAACTGTTTAAAATATTTAGTAGGTACTGGGTTTTTCTTAATACATTAAGTGTATACTATATAAAGTTATATATACTGCAATATATACGTTTATCACATACGTAAATATAACAAGTACGTAAGTGTTTATGTGAATAAACATCGTCATTCCTTTTACTACATCAAATAAACAATATATAATATGTACAATACAACGATAGTGTGTGTGTGTGTGTCAACGATGTGTGTATCATTGGTGTGGACTGTTGCCTTCATAACATGACATGATTGTGCGTGACATAATTATAGTATCAAAATTTATTGAGATTAAGAAAATGTTATGTGTACTATCGAAATAAATCTATTTTTTAATAGTTCTCGATATCGATAAAGTTCGAGGACAACCCTACAGGTGTAGGTGTCCCGCCCAAGGCAGGCTAATCTCTGTTGATGGATTGCCGTCCGATCGCAAATAAGGACAAACTGGGCTTCAATTCTACTAACTTACATACTTGACTACTACGACACCGTTACTATTTAATCTAACTGTAAAGGTATTCCAGTAAAACTTAAATGTTAATTGTATAAAATGGTCATTTTGTAGTAGAGCGTCGGTGTCTCATTGGTTTGAACTGTTGCCTTCCAATCGCAGGTTTATACCCTGCCAGATATGCACGTACCAATGTATTTTCGAAATTATTTGTACGTTCATCCGACGTTCTTACGGTGAAGCAAAATATCATCGCACGACTGTGAACAGATTCAAAGATTGTGCGTTAAGTCGTCTGATCCGCACTGGGACCGCGTAAACGACTAAAGGCCTATACACCCTTTACGGGCAGACTAACCCTCGGTGGCGTGGCAGGTTACGTCACGATGTTTTCCTTCTTATCTTCTTTTTCTGACGCTCTTAGCGTCGGATAAACGTATATAATAATATAATTGGAACGTGTTAGGATTTGAACCTGCACCCTCCAGATAGCAAGGCAACAGTCCATACCAATGAGCCATCGACGCTCATAACATAAGACAGAAAAAAAGAAGAAAAAAAGCTTTATTTGACAAGACGAAGACTATATAACATTGTACATACACATTTTAAAGGAAAACAACAAAAAGAAAAGACAAAATATAAAAGTGAACAGAAAAGTTAAACAATGATTAAATATTTACAATGAGGCGAGGAAAAAATAAATAACAAAGAAAGTTGATATGTGCAATATACCTATCTAAATATAATAAAATAATATGCAGTATCTATCCTGTCAAAAAGGTATCTGCCTCAGCATTGGCTGCCTTGCGTTGTTGTCATTCAACACACGGCAGCGCTGATTTTCTGGTAAATCCTTGGTGACGACGAGCCAAAACTGGAATCAATCTAATGCAATGCAACAAAAGAGTGACCCACAAAATCCGATCTGTGGAATATGAACCTCATAATACAAACCTAACCATCTCTCACCCCTACGCTGAGATATTTCACATTTTCTACTTCAATAATTAATTAAAGTTTCCCTAGGAATAAAATATTACTACGCTCTTTTTTGCTTTCCGCTCGCTCCACAGTTTCATTTCGCGCTTGCTTTTTTTGTACGTTTCTCTTTTCATAGTTATTATGAAAAGTGCAGTCGGTTTGATTCAAAGATGTTTCGATGCAGTAGGTCAATTGTAGATTCCCGTTAAGTTTTAGACGAAATGCAACCTTTTTTTATATTGGGAGAGTAATGCATAGATGGTAATGGTTTAGATGTTTACTCACTACTGGATACTACACAAAGGATTCTGGGTTCAGTCCCGAGCTGTACAAACATTTGTTTATGAACATGTATGTTTGTAATCGGTGTTTCTATGTATCATACGTATAGAATCACAAAAAAGGTACAAGTAATGTTTATCAGTTGTTTAGTACCCATATTATAGGCATTTAGCTTACTTTGGGACTAGACACAGATTTCCCAATACAGGAGATGGGGCAAGCCGCGCTTTTAAGTGCGACAAATGTAAGCTCAACGAGCATACACTGGCTGCCAGTTTACGCTCTGTGAGACGAGTCAAGACGCACGAATATTAGAAGAAATTATCGTGTTTTCCCAAAATGCCATCCTGTGCAATTGTAACATGCCATCATCGCAATGAATCAGTAAATTTACCAAGTAATATAATAACATTTCACAGGTAAGAACCGAAAAGAAATTGCGACACTGGGACTGCCTATAAACTTGGCGGCTCGTCCAGTCTAATTGTATATTCGGATGTCTGTGGGACTAGATGACGCTGTATAAGTGTCTGAGGATATTTATTATTATTCTTTTTAGGTTTCGATAAAAATGGACCGATTTTACCAGTCTTATAGGGACCTGGCATTAAGCAATGCTTTGCATTGTTACTAGTCAAGTAAGCGGGGCTATATTTCAAAATCAAAACTTATTAAAGTGTTCTTTAATGTCCTTAATTAGATACAGATCTAATTAAGGACTTTAAAGAACACTTATGAATGTAAAATACAGCTTGCACAGGTGAGGACTATATTTTTTTGCCTAGCTACGCTACTACTGCGAAGTATCCAGCAAGAAACTTATGCATTGTCATCATCATCATCATCAGCTCATTATGCGTCCCCACCAAGGGCACGAGCCTACCTGTATATGGTTTACAGACTTTAGTTATCCATGTGGTCTAGTTCACAGATTGGCCGACTTCACGCACAACCTTTGAATTTCTTTGCAGGCGTGCGTAGGTTTCCTCACGATGTTTTCTTCACCGTAAGGGATTCGGATAAACGTACGTTGCACCTGATCGGAAGGCCAGTCCACACCAATAAGCCACCGCTCTCACTTTGTATTGTACTGACTAATTTTGTTTATTTGATATATTAAAAGGAATGGTGATTTTTATATATAACACTTACATAGTTGTTATATATACGTATGTGATAAACGTATTGCTATATTGCAGTAACATCATCATCAGTATCAGCTCATTAAACATCCCCACCGAGGGACACGAGCCTACCCGTACTCGGGTGTTTACGCCTTAGTCGTCCACGTGGGCCCAGTGTGGATTGGCTGACTTCACGCACAATCTTTGAATCTCTTCGTAGAGGTTCCTCACGATGTTTTTGTTCACCGTAAGAGCGTCGGATAACGTACACATAATTTCGAAAATTCGAAAACATATTGGTAAGTGTCGAGATTTGAACCTCAGCCCTCCCGGTAGAAGGGCAACAGTCCACACCATTGAGCCATTGACGCTCCACTTATATTGTAGTCTATATTACTGTATATAATATACACTTGATGTATTAAAAAAAACTCAATGCCTACAAAATCTTTCAAAACTGTGAAGTCGGACCCGAAAATCCGAAACAAACAAACGCAAAAAACGATTGAGCGATCCCAATAAAAATGGTAACTTCTCTTGTAATTAAAAAGGAGGGAATTAATCTAGCGGGTGGATTTATACAATCTGTTCGCGAAAAATGTCAGAAATGAGTTTTGTTTTTTAACTTCGTGAGATTGGGCTACTTTTTCACGTCGCCGCGCTTATTAAGATCGTCTTATTTTATGGTGAAGTTGAATCACTTTTTAGCTGTTTTAAATTTATACTTTCGGAAATTTACTTGTCTCTTCAACCTATTCAATTCAACGCAGTCCACTGCTGAACATAGGCCTCCCTAAGCACTAACATACTCAGATGGGACATGGCCTCTGACTGGGGGATAAGCACACGTTCAAAGTAACTTAGCGCAATGGAACGAGCTCGGCGATTCTCTCAGTAATACGATCAAATAATGTTATCATTTTAATTGATTGAAACACAATATTAATACAATTAAATTCAGATCATAGATTTCCTTTGTTTTAATACGGAAAATCTTACTATATACTTTTTTTGTAGATAACTACACATATTATGATACACAGAAAATACTATGACCATTACAAACATAAATTTTTATGCATACATTTTTTATGCATACCTTTGTACTGCCCGGGAATCGAACCCGGAACGTGGGACCGTTGCCACATGCTTTACTTGTGCGATCGTCAACCGAACACACTAGCCGCTCCTAACTGCTATTAAATTAGCCAATCGCTAAAGTTGCATTAAAGTTAAAGCGAGGCTAAATTAAGCTCCAATAAATTAGCTCCGCTCGCTTAGCGCTCCGCGCAAACAAAGCGGGCGGCGCAATCCGCGTTATCACTCGCGCACTGACCGTTGTAGATTATGCCGGGACAGCTGTGGCCAGTTTAGTTGCATCGTTGCTTATCAAACTATAGACTGGTTATATACTTGACACAGGTTAATTTGCAACTGAATTTGGTGCTGAATGCATCTGAAATTATTGTCAACTATTCTATTTGCTATGTTTTAATAACAATGTAGCTCATAACAATACCTCATTTCACGATCTGTGTGGTGTAATGGTTGTGACGTCAGCTCTTATACCAAGGTTCCTATCTGTCTGTTTGTAATGGTCTGGGTGTTTTCTATCTACAATGTGTCTGTATTTACAAAGAAAAAGATCATAAGTATGTCTCGAAAGATAATACTGTGCTTCGGAGGGCACGTAAAGCTATCGGCCCCGGCTAAAATCTGAGAAAGGAAGTCTTTTACACCCTGCAATCCGCATAACCTATTTTTTGGTTAAAAGCGAGTATTACTATTAATAGTGACGTACTAAATTAACGAAATAATCAGTGATACGAAAATCACAGATATCGTAACGTTTGTCGGTTTGACCACTTATAGATATCTCGTCTCGATCTTATCTATTTAACCCGTAGATTACGCCTGGACATCTGCGGTAGACTGTTGTAATATTGTCCCGTAATATGCTCATTAATACTAACTACGGTTTAATATCACTAGTATGTAATAGGTGTTCAATTTGATGATAATTAATTTGGCTTTGGACAAATAATAATTTGAGTAACTCACCACTCGGGCCCAGTGCAGATTGGGAATTTATTTCAGGCCAGTGAGGCCATATAAAAATTGGTAAGAATTTCCTTACATATCTAAAAAAATATCCACTGACATTCACACAGCGCCATCTAGCCCCAAACTAAAGATTAGCCTGTAATATGGATACTGAACAATGGATAAACATACTTAAAAACTGTTTTTTTTTAAATACTAAGAAGTAAGAGCCGACATCTCAACCACTTACACAAAATAGGTCATCGTAATGTTAGTAAATATATTAACAACCATTACTTATTTTAATTAATGTGGATAGACACCCACTTTGGAGGACTTTGAGAATAGTGTTGGTGCCGCCGCGTAAGCGGGCTAGTGCTGAGGCGCGCATTTTTCTCATGATGGCGGCAAAGCCATCAATGCCCGCCTTCGCAAATACTTTTACTCTTAACATTTTGATTTTCGTTCATGCATCCGACAAACAACCATTAAGATAGGCTTAACCGCTAAGCACTTTTCGCTCAACCATAAACCCTTCTAAAATCCACACCATCGAGTCCAATGTCCCAATAGATAGTATACGTAAATATATTTATTACTATTGCAACACTGTTACGGGTTCACAATCTAATTGCGCAAATCCAACTGGACGCAACTGGAGAGCAGTGCCAACATTGCAACTGTACTATGGTTGGTGTAATCCACGAACACTTCCCGTGTAATCCATGGGAAGAGTTCGTGGATTAACTGTAGCTCGAATTGGTGCTGTTATTAGCAGATAAACACAGTAAATAGATTAATGGGTCGGAGTGACATAATTTTGGGGGATTTTAGTTGTCTGACTGATTGTGTAATAGCTGGACGTTTAGAAGTATTATAAATATAACGATAGAAGTTATCACTTTTACATTACCAGTTTGGTGATGATTTTTTTTGCCTTTGTATAGTTGATTTTTAAATAGTATTTAAGTTATAGTGGACAAACGAGCAAACGGTTCATATGACACCGCCATCTATATCTGTGTTTATAATTGCAGATTATATTACAGCTTTTTATTCAATTACAACTAGATATTTTCGATGACATACGTCAACGATTCCGAAAAGCTTAAAGATGAAAGTTTTTGAGCAATGCGTCCTACCCGTACTAACTTCTGTAACTGAGATGAACATGGTCACTGACTGCGGGATTGGTTCACAATTTCGTTCCGAAGAACCCTAGCGAAATCTTGATGATATAAGCAGAAGTATGCGTTTATAGTTTTTAAAACAATTGTTGTCATAGTTGAGAAGTCAGCTATTACACAACAAATAAATAAATATCCACTGACATTCACAGCGCCATCTAGCCACAAGTTAAACGTGAAGCCTGTATTATGGGTACTAAACAACGGATAAACATACTTATACACATTTTTTTTGTAAATACATACATATTATACATAGAAAAACCCAGCCATTACAAACAGACATGTTCATGCACACAAATGTTATTACTGCTCAAAGATCGAATCCGGAACCCTTGGTGTTGCAGCCGACATCTCAACCGCAACACCAAATGGGTTGCTAACATAATAATCATCATCATCATCAGCTCATTAAACGTCCCCACCGAGGGGCACGAGCCTACCCGTATAGGGTGATTAGGCCTTAGTCGTCCACGCGGGCCCAGTGCGGGTTGGACGACTTCACACACAACCTTTGAATCTCTTCGCAGGCGTGCATGAAGGTTTCCTCACGATGTTTTCCTTCACCGTAAGAGCGTCGGATAACGTACATATATTTTCGAAATTCGAAAATACATTGGTACGTGTCGGGATTTGAACCTCAGCCCTCCCGGTAGGAAGGCGACAGTCCACACCATTGAGCCACCGACGCTCCAACATAATAATACTAAATAATAATTAAACCCAAAATGGAATACTTCTAAATAAACAGTCGTATTTTCTGAAGCCACTGTGTAAATTTTCATTGTAACCGTCGCTGTGCGAATGACTCGGCGGAGAGTTGTCCCAACTTGTGCAATAAAATTGATGGGCCTGAGTTGCTGTTATTGTCAAGACTTGCTTTTTATGGATGGCCCAAATTAAAGGCTGAGAGCTAAGAGAATCCCAAAACTTGATTTCCCATTAAGTCTGCTAGCGGTTCTGTCCACGTGGAAATCATTAGGGGAGGCATTCGTTCAGTAGTGTTTCCATAAAAGTCTGCTAGTGATGATTCCATATGGAAATCATTAGGGTAGGGCCTTCGTTCAGCAGTGGACGTATGACGCTGACATGATGATGATAATAAAGTTTATGAAAAAACACTACCAAGTGGTAGACTCGTACCGAGCCGTCTAGATAGGTACAACCAAAGTGCCAGATATCGTCCTGTAAAATAGGAGTTTTGCACTTCTATGTTACGGGATGAGGGCACTGTACCTAATAAAATTACCGGGTATAAGAGACCTAACATCTGTTGTCTCGAGTGACGGGAGTGCGGCATTGATGGAGGACAATAACTGTCTATCAGTTGTTGGTGTCTTTCAACGCCGCTCTATTATGATTAGGCGTATCAGTTACCATCAGGTGAACGCCCTGACCGTCCTACAATAACATAAAAATCTGTAGGTAGAACAATTATTGGGTATATGAGATCTTGTTAGATCTAGACTACAGAAGTTTCTGACAGCCTACAGTAATGGTCAGGCGTATCACTTACCACCGGATATACGTACTAATCTTCCCGTCCACTAAATAACATAAAAAACACACCGTATTTTATTTATACGGCAAAACGCTCCTTTTTCGAGACTTGTTCCACAGAGCACAAAGAACGAGTGAAGTTTGAAATTTTAATAGCTTTATTGGTAGAGGGTCAACTTACCGCAGTTTGTAGGGTTAACTCTTCAATTACAATTGTTTGTCGCGTTCGCCATTGTTTGTGATAGCGATCTGTTTGTTCGTTATTTGTTTTCAGCATAAATGATTATATGAGTATCTGCTTTCTCTTAATGCTGGATTGATGACAATGTTTATCACAAAGTATATTGATTTTCATAAACTTTGATCAATCAATTAACCAGCCTATTACCCACTGCGGGGCTCAAACCTTTCTGGAAAGCATAGATATAAGGACTTGAGCTGCTATCTACCACGACATACCAATGAAAACCCATTTGTGTAATGGTTGAGACGTCAGCTACTACATCAAGGGTTTTGGGTTCGATCCCCAGACAATACACACATTTGTGTGCATGAACATGTCTGTTTGTATTGATCTGGGTGTTGTCTATGTATAATATGTATGTATTTACAAATAAAACGCATATAAGTATGTTTATCCGTTGTTTACGTTATGTAAAGTCTACATTCTTAGTTTGTGTCTAGATGGCGCTGTGTGAATGTCAGTAGATATTTATTTTTATTTAATGCGGATTAGTCGGTGTTAACGACTACCATACTAAGACAGTAGCCGGAACCGATTGCTTAACGTGCCCTCCAGAGCAGGGAGCCATATTTCTTTACGGACAATCACCTGATTTAGCCTATATTGTTCAAGCCAAACTGGAAAAAACACACGCACAAAATTACTTAAAATTACCTTGTGCGTGTGTGTGTAAACGCAGCACTCAGACAAACACATCACGCAGGCAGTTTCTTAAAATTAACGCCTTAAAATATTTATAAAAACATGAAACCTGCTTTTGATTGGCTCCAAACATGAACCGTTATAATCTTTAAAAATAACTCCCTCTTTTCAACCTATCGCAGTCCACTCTTGGACATAGGTATCCCCCTTTTTGCACCAAATATCCAGTCTCCACCAGCTACCTTTCGCAAGTCGGTCCAACGGGCTGGAGGCCCCGATAAAAATAACTATTATAACAATGTTCTAACAGAACTGAGAAACTGCACTTCTTGACTTTAACTGTGAATGTGCGTTAACCACCGATTCGAAACAAATACTACCGGAATATACAAAGTCTACCTTTTGTTGGTGTACTTTCTTTAGAAATATCAACAAAATATCCAATATTTTTCTAATGTATTAGTCTGACACAAATAGCCGTACAAACTCGGCACTCACTGCACATCATCAGCTCATTAAACGTCCCCACCGAGGGGCACGAGCCTACCCGTATAGGGTGATTAGGCCTTAGTCGTCCACGCGGGCCCAATGCGGATTGGACGACTTCACACACAACCTTTAAATCTCTTCGCAGGCGTGCATGAAGGTTTCCTCACGATGTTTTCCTTCACCGTAAGAGCGTCGGATAACGTACGTAATGTAGCGTACTCACTACACAATGGAGTCAAATTAATAAAACATGTAAATATAGCCTTGCTTGTTAAATTATCGTTTAAATAATTGCATGAAATAAAAAGGGCCGTAAAACTGAGTCCTTGCATACGATATACGTGGGTAATACATCATGGTGTGTACATCTGCGTTTGGGATTTACCTCTGACCAATGATATTCTGTATGTATAAATGTAGATACACTATCCGTGCCTCAAAAACGAACCGTCGAAGAGAGTACAGTTTGTACTCTTTTTTTTAGGTAAATGTACACACATTCGAAATGTGTGTATGTGTGCTGTCACTGCATTCGGAACACTTTATTCGGTTGTTATGTGAGCTTATCACGGATCTATCCATTTAGATCGCCACAATTAGATCACACTGTGGGAAGAACGTCGGTGGCTGGAAGGGCGTCGGTGGCTCATTGGTGTGAACTGTTGACTTCTGATATGGAGGGTGCAGGATTAAATCCCGTATGTACCAATATATTTTTGATGTTTTTAAATTCTATGTACGTTTATCCGACGCACTTACGGTGACAGAAAACATCGTGAGGAAACGTGGGTTGTACGTGAAGTCGGCCAATCTGCACTGGGCCCGCGTAGACGTCTACGGCCTATGTAACCGTTACGGGTAGGCTCATTCCCCTCGGTAGGGATGCGGAATGAGCTGATGATGATGATGAGATTGCACTGTGTTTACTAACAGCATTCGTAGTCTAGTGCGTGCAGCGTTTGATTAGATCACTGCGTGTTCTGGTGGTCACTTTGTTCGATTTTTCACTTTGATCGGGACATAACAGGCTGCACCAAGACAAGAAATATGATTTATATATTGCATACTTAAACTTTAATTCAAAAATAAATAAATCGCAGGACTTACCAAAAAGTATAAACTCTGTGTCTGAGCAGTTTTTAGATTTTGCAAGTATTTGCTACTTAACTTGTGTTTCTACTACTCAAATAATATGTAGGAATATTCATCACCAGTCCCGTATCTAAACATATGTTCCCAGCTCAAGCAACACGCCGCAGCGCGATGACAAATGAAATAATTTCGTTTTTCCCCGCTGTGAACGCTCCAGGGTGATATATTAGTTCGAAACGGGTTCGACGGGACGCGGGATTAGTCCGGAATGAGAGTAAAATAATTGAGGTTGTACCGCGGATAATGTATTTCGCATGAAATTTATTTCTAAAGGTGAGCTGAGCCCGTACATTTTACATGTGGCAAGATTTATAATATGAGCTACGTCTGTTTTATTGCGTGGAACGTCAGAGATATGAGGAGAATAATCATAATAATATTTTGTATAAAGATAGTACGATTATCGTTTCACCTAAACTTATATTATTAAGAGGCAAGATTAGTGTTTTTGTGTGTATGTTTGTAATTATTATTATTTTTAAATACCATTTCAGTTAATTTTTATTTAGTATTAAAATAATAAAAAATAAAATAAAAATATTTTATTTGGTAAGTCTTTGAGCAATGCGTCCTACCCATGATAACATACGCAGCTGAGACATGGACACTGACTGCGGGATTGGTTCATAAGTTCAAAGTTACTCAACGCGCAATGGAGCGAGCTATGCTTGGAGTCTCTCTTAGGGATACGATTAGAAATGATTTTAATCCGTAAGAGAACTAAAGTATCGACATAGCCCGCCGGATCAGCAAGTTGAAGTGGCAGTGGGCTGGTCACGTATGTCGCAGAACCGATGGTCGTTGGAGCAGACGAGTTCTGGAGTGGAGACCGCGTCTTGGCAAGCGTAGCGTAGGACGCCCTCCGGCCCGATGGACCAATGACTTGCGAAAGGTCGCTGGTGGAAGCTGGATGAGAAAGGGGAGACCTATGTCCAGCAGTGGACTGTAATAGGTTGAAGAGAGAAATAATTGAGTAAAAAAAAATATCCGTGCAATTCTGGGGGTGGATCGTTATTATTATAAATAACTGATTTTACGTCTTGTACTAATGATATTGGTTATTGTGAATATTATTAACCCTTAAATCGCCGCTGTGTTTGAAATTCTGATTAAAAGTTAAGTTAAGAGTCTTTTACTCAAATCCAAATTGGCATGAATCGAGTTACGTCTACACATTGCGATATACAAATAAGAATATGCTACAACATTATTATGGATTGTCCAAATTGGAGTCTATTCATTTAAATTGAGGGCGGTACATTGGAAGCCTCTTGAAGTGACCTGGCGAACGACACTTAATCAACTCAATCAAATCATTTTTTATATTAAAAAAAATAATCGAAGATCCGTATAAGAACTAAGGTCACCGATAGTCACTCGCATTATCAAGCTGAAGTGGCAAGGGGCAGGGTACATAGTCCGAAGAACCGATGGCCGTTGGAATCGAAAGGTTCTCGTGGGACGGCCACCCACAAGATGGACAGATGACCTGAGGAAGGTTGCGGGTGGCTGTTGGATGCAGATAGCTTCCGACCGTTTGGAGTGGGAGTTATTGGGGGAGGCCTATGTTCAGCAGTGGACATCATGTGGCTGATATGATGATGATGATGATATAAAAATGAGTTATTTCATTATTTTTCGTAGAACCTGGTTTGTGAATCAAATACTTTCTAGAGTAGACTTCGTCTTAGTAAGCGTAGTTTAGTACGCCCTCCAGTTTCATAGACTGACTTGCGAAAAATCACAGATCGAGGTTAGATGAGTAGGTATATGTACTATATTATATATGAAACTCTTAATATGACTGCTTGTAAGTTTGTATTATAAATTGTATCTACTGTTATTCGTACATACAATTTGCGGGTTTTCAAGGCAACATTGAATAGGCATTATTTGCGTTTTTGTGATATAAATTAGGCTGCATCGTCCCTTTCCATTAGGTAAGATAGCAATCATATGCTCTCAAATTTCTTATAAAAAAGGCAAACGATCAGGCGGCTCACCCGATGGAAATTGTTATCGCCCATGGACATTTGCAACAGTTGAGGTCACAGGGATGCGTTGCCGGCCCTTTATGATGTAATTATATTATATCGGTACGTGGCGGGATTTGAACCTGCTCATTCCAAATCGAAAGGCAACAGTCCACACTAATGACCCCACCGACGCTCAATGTTTGATATAACCCCCAAGCTATAAAGAATTGGATTGTGACCAAATAACCCCTAAGCTATAAAGAATCTAAAAAAATACGTATAAAGCACATTGCCCCGAACCTTCGCAATGATATGCTCCCAATAAATCTTGGCCTAACTCAGAATAAGCTAGTAGAAACAATAACAACAATTTACAATACCATCGCGCTGTTAAAACGAGGCCGGGTATTGAACCCGGGGCGAATAGAAACGATCCTATTACGCTACGTTTACTAACCACTAATGAATAATAAAAACATGGCAAGCGTGAACTAAAGGCTTTACAGGTTCAGTATTAGGTTTTTTTTAGGTTTGTGTTTAGGAATAAGGTTTGTAGGTAAGGTATAATAAAAAAACCTAAATAGTATGTATTTAGGTTTCATTTTATTTAGGTTACAGTGATACCTAATCAAAATATTATCAGGCGATAGATTTATATTGATACAACGATTTAAAAAGTATGGATTCGTGATATGCTCACAAAACAATCGAAAAAAGTGTTCCGAATGCAGTGACAGCACACATACACATATTACGAATGAGCGTACATTTACCTAAACAAAAGTACAAACTGTACTCTCTTCGGCGGTTCGTTTTTGAGGCACGGATGGCGTATCTACCTTTATATATACAAAATATCATTGTATTGATAGTTGTTTTATCGAACTCATTGCCAAATAATAGATTTTTATCAATAGTTGTTACCTTATGTCGTCGGTTGCTCAATGGTGTGGACTGTTGCCTGCCGATCTGGAGGGTGCAGGTTCAAATCCCGCCACGTATCAATGTATTTTCGAAATTATATCTTCGTTTATTCGACGCTCTTACGGTGAAGGAAAACATCGCGAGGAAACCTGCGCACGCCTGCGAAGAGATTCGAAGGTTGTGCGTGAAGTCGGCTGATCCGCACTGGGGCCGCGTGGACGACTAAGGCCTAATCACCCGCGTACGGGTAGGCTCGTGCCTCTCGGTGGGGACGTGTAATGAGCTGATGATGAGAACCCATAATCCCTTGTCGTTCGAATGTCTGACAATATGATTAGTAGTATATTGTTTAGGAGATATTCATTAATTCATACAAAGATTTTCATATAACACATGGATTACGCATTGAGGATTATAATGAGCTGATGATGGTGATGTACGGAAATATGAAGACGAAGTAGAGTTAAATTCTAATAAAAATATTTGTTGACTAAACTTTTACAGTTGAACCTTACTATGAGTCATTTAACTAGTAAGTAAATCCTGTATTTTGGGAACTGGCTTTGAACATGTCGAATACCATACAAGGTTCCAACTACGAACCAAAGCGGTCTCACAAAAATGTCACTGCAGCACATCTGCAGTATTGAAAATATGGTGGAATCCACAGACATCCGAATATACAATTAGACTGGACAAGCCGCCCAGTTTATAGGCAGTCCTAGTGTCGCAATTTCTTTTCGGTTCTTACCTGTAAAAAGTTATTATATTTCTTGGTAAATTTACTGATTCATTGCGATGATGGCATGTTACAATTGCACCGGATGGCATTTTGGAACAAAACGGTAATTTCTTCTAATATTCGTGCGTCTTGACTCGTCTCACAGAGCGTACTGAGCGTAACTGGCAGCCAGTGTATGCTCGTTGAGCTTACATTTGTCGCACTTTAAACGCGGCTTGCCCCATCTCTTGTATTGGGAAATCTGTGGTGGAATCTATTTAAATTACATCACCTAATATTTACTGGACTGTCAAAAATTGAGACAAAAGACAAAACCAACTGCTTTTCTCAATATTGTTACAAATTGACGTCATTAAAATGACGTATGACATGTCAAATAGCAAAGAGTCTAGTATGTTCTAGATATTTCGCGAACTATGTAGAATGACGTCGACGCTTCGAGCCTAGCGGCTGGACAGGTATATAAGGCGAGCCGATGGATGCGCCGGGAGTCTTGTGTTCTACTCAAGAGCGAACGAAGAGCGAAGAACCTGCGACTACAAGAAAGAAGCGAGTGATACAGCGATATCTAAGGGATCGTGGAGTGTGATATAAGAGTGTGAAGAGTTAACGAGTGATGATTGTGCGTGCGTGAATTGACTTATTAGTGAGAGTGTAATTGTAATAAGTGTTGTGTGTAATTTATAGTGGTTAATTAATAAAGTATGTTACCGTGTTATTCTTCGTGTTTGGCAATAATTTATCCGGACCCCCAGCTCGTAACAATATTATAAAAGGCAAAGCCAGCGACTACACAGCCTGTGGTCGCGAAGTAACTTAAAAGTAGAAAATAAGTAGTCCTTTCATGTATGACAACATTAATTTTGACAAGCTGTAAAACACAATGTAAGACGTCATGCTTTAAGTCGCCAAAAGCACTGATTGATTAAAAATTTGTAAAAGGATTATATTGAACACTATATCCTTCTAAAGCGTTACGACTTGTCTTCCCAAAGGCGAATTATCAGGACACTATTTTTTTTGTTAAAGTGTACAGGACGGTCAACATGCTCATCTGATTGTCAGTGATACGCCTGACCATAACAGACCGGCATTAGAGACCAACAACTGATAGACAATTATTATTTTCCGTCAATGCCGAACTGCGCCCGAAACCAGAGACAACAGATGGATTTTTATACTCGGTAATTTTCTCTTTTAAACTCTTGTCCAGCAGTTCATATATATTTCATTAATCGAGCAAACATATTCCTTAATGAATACAAAGTTCTTCAACGTAATAAATAGAGTTTTACTTTAATATATTTTGTTGTGGAACTGTTTCTTACGTGCAGCCGACATGGGAGCACGTTGATAATTATCTAACAAAGGAGTTATTCTTTTTACTTAAGTCACGTAGCAAAGTATTACACTCGGGCCGTTGAAGCCAATCTTCTGGAACTAGCGTCGAGTGTTTCCGCGCGTAGGGTTGGCAACGTCGCGTTATCAGATGTTTTTTCTACTTCTTCTTCACTCTAGTTTCGTGGGACTTTTGGTGTATTTCTAACAATTCTGCCAATGTCATGTCATGCGATCGCTAATATACGAAACATATTCTTTTCCGGTTGAATTTAAGTCTGGTGTAGCGCTATTTTATCATAACTAAAACAATTGTTTTTACATAAGTTCTTAACTAACATAGTGCAACTCGTAAGTCATTCTATCTAAATGTCAGCGACATCAAAACAATTTGTTGAAAAATATGTACATTCATTCGTTGTTACGCAGAGTACAAGTTGTCTGCTTGGTTTGGTACTATCTGTACTGCAATAATGGCGATAATTATCTAATAAAAGTGTTATTCTATTAACTTGTGATTTTTATTCTTTGTACTACTTAGGGCCTTAATATTTTTTTTATACAGAGTGAACAGAGCCGTAAGTAAGTGATACGCTTCACCATGACAGAGCGGCATTGATGAAGACCAACACGTGATAAAATGATATTATTTATTTATTTAAGGACAACCAACATAACAAACGATGATATCATTCACAATTAAAACTTATTAATTACATAACAAATCGCTGTTATACTTAAAGGCTGCCACGACATGCACTAATGTATGCCTTTTAATAAATTACTTAAATTACATAAGTTTAACAACTACAAAATTTAATTTAATTATGTCTGAAACAAAACTATTTTCCGGACCGAAATGCATCTAATAACAAAGATTTAAATTTGCGCAGAGAGAATGACATATCATATTGTACTGGGGATGTTACGGACGAGCGCGAAAATTTACTGTGATTGTATTCTGTTAATAGTGGAGAAATGACCAAGATTACTTTTTGAGCTTTTTGCTTTAAATGGTAGGTATCTCGACAAACGAGCTATTTTATATTATTTATTCTCTATCAATGCCGCACTGCGCCCGTCACCCGAGACAACAGATGTTAGCTCTTTTATACCCGGTATTTTTTACTAGCTACACTGCTCTCACCCAAAACACAGAAGTGCAAAACATCTCAATTTCACGGGATGATTACTGGCACTGCGGTGGTACCTACCTAGACGACTCAGTATTAAGTCTACCTAAGTAAAAGAAAAGTAAATTAGTAGAATTGAGGCATTGGTGTCCTTTAACCCGTTGAGCGCCGATGTCGCCTTAAGGCACCAGACACAATGGATTTCCTTTTGTGTCTGGATTTCCGTTCAAGGGTCTAAGAGCGTTTTTCCATTTATAGAGCTAGCAGCACCCCTTAGTATTGCAAATGTACTCCATCTATGTCTTTGAAGGAACTAATCTTTCCATTTGCTAGTTTGCTCTCAATAGCTTAAAAATAATGTTCTACTGTTTGCCAACCCTATTGGCCGCGGAAGCTTGCCCTAAGACGCCGAACTCCGTGACGTCACGTTTTCACCGGCGTCCTGTTGTTATAGGTAATTATTGGCTCATTAAATACTTTGTAGAAGAGTCTACTGACATTATTATTTTGCTCTACTTGTAGTTTTGAATTAAGTAACGCTTTAGCTGTTCTTAAGTCATTATTTAGTAACTTAAATAAGAAGTAGCTTGGTAACCTAAATAGGGGAATTGTTGATGTACTATTCATTATCATTCATCATCATCATCAGCTTATTAAACGTCCCCACGGAGGGGCACGAGCCTACCCGTATAGGGTGATTAGGCCTCAGTCGTCCACGCGGGCCCAGTGCGGATTGGACGACTTCACACACAACCTTCGAATCTCTTCGCAGGCGTGCATGAAGGTTTCTTCACGATGTTTTCCTTCACCGTAAGGGCGTCGGATAACGTACATATATTTTCTAAAATTCGAAAATACATTGGTACGTGTCGGGATTTGAACCTCAGCCCTCCCGGTAGGAAGGCGACAGTCCACACCACTGAGCCACCGACGCTCGCTTCATTATCATTATCAACTCATTATGCGTTTCCATTGCAGGCCTATCCGTATAGGTTGTATAGGCCCTTAGTTGTCGTCCAGTGTGGATTGGCCGACTTCACGCATTACGTTTGATTTCTTTGTAGATGTGCGCAGGTTTCGTCACGATGTTTTCCTTCACCGTTAGATCTACGACATACGTGACAAACCCGCTTTAACTTTTCTTTAACTGATCACTTCTAATTCAATTTGAGCATTCAATCTAAACTCTTGCCATTGAATATCGATTGACAATCCTAATGTCTTCAACCTCAGTATAAATGGCGTATTCACCTATCCGACCTTTACCGTTGGGTAGACAAATAGCCCTTCGTCTGCCGCTATTAATCAAGTACCCTTAATTTTTCAGTGGAACTTTTTAATCCCATCCTAAACAAACGGTCGCGAGTAAACAGTTCGTATCCCTTGGGACTGATAAGTTCAGATGAAAGTGACACTTGGTGAAGATCTTTTGAAGATTTATTACGAATCAAAATTTGGGATAAGTTTTTTGATACGTTAACCCTATTTATGTAAATATAGTTAGTATAATTTTATAACATTTGTAAAATGATATGTTACAAAAATATCCTTAAATAAACTAGTTGGTGAGTTTGGTACTGAGTCGTCTAGGTAGGTAAGACCGCAGTGCTTTTTGACCTGTAAAATAAGAGAGATTTGCACTTCTGTTTTTCAGGTTAACGGCACTGTAGTTTTTAAAATATCCGGGTATGAGAGTCCTGACATATTTCTTCTAGGAAGACAGGAACGAACAGGGCAATATAATCACAATTGTAATTACTTTTTTCAGCATCTGTCTTAGTCAGGCGGATCACTGACTACAAAGTTTGCAAATTGACCTTCCTGTTAACTTAGGAACGTAACAAAAAAGAACTTACTGTATTATTCTGGGTGTTTACTAATGCATGTTCAGTAAATACATACATACATAATGATTCATACAAAACACCCATATTAATACAAATAGTTATACACACAAATGTTTGTATAGCCCGGGAATCAAACCCTGAACCCTTGGTATAAAAACCGACATCTCAACCAATTACACCACATAGGTCGTCTTTTAATCGTCGTTTTGGGGTATAAAGTTACAATAAATGGATTGTTAAAGATGCCCTAAAATCAAAAATCGTTGTCTTTCACGATTATCCCGTTTATCCAGAGTCCAAAGTATCCGAGGCGATAACTAAAGTGTGGGCGTTACTTCCAAAGGGTTGCTACTCGTAAGATGGATGTTAACGCCCATATAAACTTGCCAACATACATTAATGCGTGTCCCGGGAGCAGTTAGTCTTTATCCCTGGCTTGTACACGTACGCGTGTATTAAATTAACAAATGGTAGACTCAGAATTGAGTCATCTAGGTAGGTACCACCGCAGTGCCAGATATCGTCCCGTGATATAGAAGTGTTTTTGCACTTCTGTGTTTCGGGATGAGGGCACTGTAGCTAGTAAAATTACCAGGTATAAGATACCTAACATCTGTTGTCTCGGGTGACAGGCGCAGTGAGGCGTCGGTGGCGAATAATAACTATCAGTTGTCGATTGCTCTGTCATGGTCAGGCGGGTCACTTAGGAGAGCGTCCTGACCGTCCTGTACACGATGTAACAAAAAAAAACGACTACTATCCTTAAATTGTAACAGAAGAAAAAGCACGGAACCATCTATTTTTAACAATCAGGTGATTCAGTTTGTTATATCCTAGTTCCTTAACAAACTAGGAAAAATGGCACAGATTAATGTTTCCCTGCGGGAATCGAACGCTGTATTTCTAATTAGTGACTTAAAAATTTAAGTATTTTTTTGTTTTAATCTTTATTTGAAAATGTGTCAATGCAACAGTGAATGTAAGCGGTTTTTAATGATTGTTACACGATCAGTTCAGTGTCGAAAAGAAACATTTTTAATAAAATAAGACTAACAACTTCGATATACTAATTAACGTTGGAAACATTTTGACCAACTGTGTTGTATTGGTTTTTAGTCATATGTGCAATTAAGGCTGTCACCATCATCATCATCATCAGCTCATTAAACGTCCCCACCGAGGGGCACGAGCCTACCCGTATAGAGTGATTAGGCCTTAGTCGTCCACGCGGGCCCAGTGCGGATTGGACGACTTCACACACAACCTTCGAATCTCTTCGCAGGCGTGCATGAAGGTTTCTTCACGATGTTTTCCTTCACCGTAAGGGCGTCGGATAACGTACATATATTTTCTAAAATTCGAAAATACATTGGTACGTGTCGGGATTTGAACCTCAGCCCTCCCGGTAGGAAGGCGACAGTCCACACCACTGAGCCACCGACGCTCTTAATTAAGGCTGTATGTTTATATAATTGAATTAATAAATAATAAAATAATTCTTCATCTATTTAAACATTTCACGATACCGTATAATATGAAATGTTTAAACAATCCCAATACAGTAGAGTGGTTATTTATTAAGACAAAGCCAATCCGCTTTACATTCAGCGTTCGTACACGCGAGCTTATTCCACTCACGAAATAAATCTTCCTTCTTATTTATCCTTTCCACTACTAACCTATTGTTTTTCCTCGTGTAGGGAGAGTGATTTGGTTCCTTTTTAGATTCAATGTGTACTGTAACGCCGCGGATGGAATGGGTTTACTTGTGATAATTCTAAATGTGGGAAAATAACGAAATGTTTTTTCTCTGTTATAATAAATTGGAGGATCTATGTATTTGAATGTGCTCATGGGCTGTCAGAATAACAGCGTTGCCGTGTCCATTTTTGTATAATTGTAATGCCTACTCAGCAAACATACGGCAACAAAATCTGAGACAGGGCCCATTTGACCACAAAACATATTTTATTATCTTGTTTATTAAGTATTTAATGATTTGCTTTTTTCTTTCTTTTCACATTGCTTTTTTTTTAAATTTTTGTTTCTGTTATGTATCGTCGCCTTCCTACCGGGAGGGCTGGGGTTCAAATCCCGACACGTACCAATGTGTTTTCGAATTTTCGAAAATATATACGTTATCCGACGCTTTTACGGTGAAGGAAAACATCGTGAGGAAACCTTCATGCACGCCTGCGAAGAGATTCAAAGGTTGTGTGTGAAGTCGTCCAATCCGCACTGAGCCCGTTTGGACGACTAAGGCCTAATCACCCTATACGGGTAGGCTCGTGCCCCTCGGTGGGGACGTTTAATGAGCTGATAATGATGATGTATAGTTTAACTGTTTTGTACTGTTTTAATCTTGTAATGATAATTTTGTGGTCATATAAATGTATTTTCTTTCTTTCTTTCATGGAAATATAGGATAGGCAATCAAACTTAGATGAACAGTAAACAAAATATTTAGATGGATTATTTCACTTAAAAATTGTCCGGGACAAGTCAGTCAGTTGGCAGAATTTTTGTACATAATCACGTCACTCGCTACCTGTCATAGTGGTATTACTATACCACTATGACATGTATACTAGACTACTGTCTGCTCGTGCTTTTGATTTGTGATTTATGACGACGAGTTAAGGTAAAAAGTTTAATAAAAAAAATATATTTGTAACATAACAATAACTAAACGTGTTAAGCAAGCGGCTCAGACATTTTTTTGTTGACATTATTTTATTATCGTGATTGTTGACATTATTTCGTGATTGTACATCGAGTGAGTTTATTTTTTAACCCCCGACGATAGAGGGGTGTTATTATCTAAGCATTCAAATGACGAAAAAAATAATGTCACATTGTAATTTGGATTTTTTTATTCTAATATGAGTATTCAAAGGGTTCCATTTTAAGCCCGTTGGTGTAAAATAAAATAATGGAAATAAGAAGGAAAAATGAATAAACACCATTAACACCATTGGTATTAACCAATAAGTACAATAAAAATCCAACTATCGATAGTTCGTTAACACTGCATGCGATTGACATAAAACTATTTAAACTGTTTTTAAAACCTTGAAATCAAACATACAGAAGTTTTATTTATTTAAGGCTCACAAAACAAGAGAAGTGTGAATGACCCTCTAAATGGAACACTTTTCGACAGAACCCTATCTTGGCAATTTTTGTTTAATTTCCAACTCAAAAGTTGAATCCGCAGGGATTATAGGATTCTCGGGTGATAGACGCCGCGGGCTGGTTGAACAGAATACGGGTTTAATAATTCGAAATTAATTGTAATATTGAGGTCGAAATGGGATTTCTGGAATACGTAACGTAGAGGGTCGACAAACCTGTTGTAGACTCGAGAACTTTGGTTCCACTGCAAAACAGCGCCTTGACAAAACTGTCTTGGCATTAGCTGAGTGGCCACCATTTTGGTAGCATTATTATTATTTTTAATATTAAGGAATACCTTTTAACAATTTTATTGCACAAAATAAATATTTTTCTTTCTTCTTTCTTTCTATACTGAGTCGTCGAGTAGTAATTACCGGGTATAAGAGACCTAGCATCTATTGTGCCGGGCGATGGGTGCAGTGCGGCTTTGATGGAGAATAATCACTGTCTATCAGTTGTTGGTATCATTCAATGCCACTCTAACGTATCACTTACCATCAGGTGAGTGTCCCGACTGTCCTGTACACTTTGTTATATAAAAAAAGGCTGAGTAAAACTCCCGCAAAGCCAGATATCGTTACGTGAAATAGGAGTGTTATGCACTTTTGTATTTCGAGATGTAGCTAGTAAAATTACTGGGTATAAGAGCTATAATCTGTGGTCTCGGATGATGGCCGCAGGGTAGTGTTGACGGAAAGTTATAACTACCTACTGCTATCTGCACCTGTCACGGTCAGGCGTATCACTTACCACCAGGTAAGCAAACTGACCGTCCCGTTCACTTAATGGCATAAAAAATTGAAGTATGCTACTAATAAATATCCACTGACAATCACACAGCGCCATCTAGCCCCATATTAGCATGACGCCTGTATTATGGGTACTAAACAACGGATAAACATACTTATATTCATTTTTTTTGTAAATATATTCATATTATACATAGAAAACACCCAGACCATTACAAACGGACGTGTTCATGCACGTTGCAGTCGACGTCTCAAACGCTTTACCAAATGGGTCGCCATAATGACCACCATTTGCAAAATTAGGGCGACCAATGTTTATCCAAACTATTATTATACAATTTTATCCCTTAACAAGCCAATAACATTCCATTTCAGGGCACAAACTTTTCCACGCCATGGTTATTGGGAGATTCGAACGTTTATGTGGGTCAATAAGGATTATATGGTGTTAACGATTACCGCACTAAGGTAGTAACCGGGACCAAGGGCTTGTGTTTTTCGAGGCGTGAAGGGACTCGAGTTGATATTTTTCGTTCAGTCGTCTGATGGCCGAGCATTGAAGGTTATTTTAAGTGCCATTAACAGATAAAAGGTGTAGTATATGATGCCACTCTCCCCACATAAAATTTAATAAGTTATATTTAATCAATTTAATAAGCTTTGATTCATCATTAATACACCATTGTCTTACAAGTATTTTTTATTTGCTGGTCCCAACTTTATATGATGAACCTGCCAATGCAGCAGGTAATCTGATAATGATAATTAATATTTATTTTATTTTATTTTATAAGGTACAACAACAGAATATAAAATTAATCATCCGTAATACAGCATAAGACATAACATTTTAAATTTATATCCCAATTACAGATTGTACACAGCATTTTTAACAAATAATAGCAAACATGCAAAGATGAACGGAACAGCGAAAAATGATTGACATGAATTACACTTACATAGATATTTTAAATGAACATAATGAACAGTTAAAGATGTCAGTGTGAGAGCAATGATTATTATAGAATCGCATCATCCTTAATAAAGGGGAATTTTGGCCACATTGTTGTTGGTTCCTGGCACACTATATAATTGAGAGATGCGTACTGAGCGAATAGGTACCTTGATGTCTATTTGGTTTACAAGTTGTTCGCAAAAGTGTCCGTGAATGACTTTATACAAAATTGTTAAATCGGTATTTTGTCTTCTTTTCTGGAGACTCGTCAGTGAGAATGTCTTAAGGCGGTCATTATATTCAGGCAATTTTCGCCTTAAGCCACATCTAGAACAGAACTCTCAAAAAGTGACGTTGGATTGGTTCAATCCTATCTATGTAAATACCATGAATAGGTGACCAAACACTGGAACAGTATTCTAAATGCTCCTCACCAAGACCAAAGGAGTATAATAGAATTCGGTTTCCGAAACGGTTTAGATTGGCGTAAAATAAATGCAAGCATTCTATTAGCCTTGGTGCAGATGTGATCATAATGGTTTTTAAATAACATGGTAGAATCAAACAAAACCCCAGATCGCGGACAACAGCAACCCTTTCCAAAATTTTCTCGCTTATTTTATAATTAAATAAGACAGTTTCTTTGTTTTTTGTGAAACTGATCACCTGACATTTTTTTATGTTAAGAGACATATGATTTATTTATATATAAAGAAAGAAAGAAAGACTTCTTCAACCTGTTGCAGTCCACTGCTGGATATAGGTCTACGCCATTTTGCGCCAGATATCTTGGTCCTCCGCGTTTCTCATCCAGCCACATCACTTTCGCATGTCGTCGGTATATTGAGTCGGAGAGCTTCCTACGCTACGCTTGCCAAGACGCGGTCTCCATTCCAGAACTCGTCTGCTCCAACGGCCATTTATCGATTATACAATTACTAATAATTCAAATTGATACTCAAAAAAATATTAAAAATGCATCTGAGACAAACAAAAGTAATAATACAAATCGTTTAACCGCTAAGCTTTCACTTCAACAAAATCAAACAAAACAAACGAATTACCTTAAAAATTATATCAGAATTTATCAAAAACATTTCCTTATTTAATTCTATTTATTCAAGGGAGATGATAAGTGGGACATGCTGAACTTTATTCATTTTACGTTACTCCTCCACAAAGAAAACGCCTGAGGGCATTACGAATATAATTCAAAGCTTATTTTGTTAAAGAAGACAGCATTAATATAAAGTTAATACGAATTGTTTCTATATTATAAATGTCTTTATATAAATTAATGTTGATAACTCCCTTTACCGTAAGAGTAAAAAGTTCTTACGGTGAAGGAAAACATCGTGAGGAAACCTGCGAAGAAATTCAAGTGTGTGAAGTCGTCCAACCCGCATTGGGTCCGCGTGGACGACTAAGGCCTAAACACCCTATACGGGTAGGCTCGTGCCCCTTGGTGAGGACGTTTGATGAGCTGATGATGATGATGAACACCCTTTATGGTTTTGTAGTGAGCCGTTTGTTTTTATTGCATAGGTACCTATAGCAGCACGAAGTTAGTAAGATTAGGGTTTAGATAGATCTCATAACTCAGCAATTTCCTTATGAAATTAATTACAATATTTATGTGACTAAACTTCGTAGGAACTGTTTAACCCAAATGTATGTTTTTCTAAAAAGGCAAGGATGGCTGTACATAATGCTGTTCTGGTTCCTACGTTGACGTATGTTAGTGAACGTTGGGTATGGCAGAAGAAGCACGAAAGTAAAATAAATGCGGTCGAGATGCGGTCGTTAAGGCAAATATGTGGTGTGAAATTGTGTGACAGGATTAGGAATGCTGTTATTAGAGAAAAGTGTGGTCTGAAAGTAGATGTAGTGTCAAAAGTAGAAAGAGGTATGTTAGGATGGTATGGACACTTGGAGCGCATGAGTGAAAGGAGAATAGCAAAGCAGGTGCATTGTGCGAATGTGGAAGGATACACGAGCAGGGGACGACCCAGAAAGACTTACCTTGACCAAATTGGTCAAGTCCTTAAGAAGGCTGGGGTCCCAAGTAAAAGGAATAAAAGAGCTTGTATGAAAAGATTGATGGATGTGAATGAAGCCAGGGAAGTCTGTCAGGACCGCGCAAAGTGGCGTTCCATCATCTCTGCCTACCCTTCTGGGCCTAGGGGGGAGCTTTATTTATTTTTATGTTTTTCTACTGGCAAAAGTCAAATTACAGAATGTTGTATGGTGGTCTAAGTTCATTGCGATGTTTTAACAATAACTCTGTTTCAGTTCAGGGGGTAGATGCCATCTAATAAAACAATATTATTATAATGATACGTCAGCATTTTTGTACCAGCAAATGCGAAGTAATAGTATAGTAATAATGTTTCTGTGAGGTCGCTCACCTGATGTTAAGTGATACGCCTGACCATGATAGAGCGGCATTGAGAGAGACTAACAACTGATAGACAGTTATTATTATCCATCAATGCTGCACTGCGCCCGACACCCGAGACGACAGATGTTAGGTATCTCTTACCCGGTAATTTTACTAGCTACAGTGCCCTCATCCCGAAACACAAAGGTGCAAAGCACTTCAATTTCACAGAACGATAAATATGACACTGCGGTGGTACCTATCTAGATGACTCAGTACCAAGTCTACCACCTAGTAAACTAAGTAATTGTTTTAATAGATGACGTTAACCCTGCAATGGTGGTTTATCAGTAAAACTCATAATATTGTTAAGGAAAAACCATTTAAAAGTTAGTTAGCTAATACTGAGTAACAACTTTACTATTTCTTGGTAGGTTTTATCTATGTCTACTTTCTATGATCTTTTTTATTTTCAACCTATCGCAGTCCACTGCTGGATTTAGGTCTCCCCTGTTTTGCGCCATATCCCGGTCCTCCGCTATTCATATACAGCCACCACCAGCGACCTTTCTCAAATCGTCAGTTCATCGGCCCGGAGGGGGTCCTACGCTACGCTTGCCAAACGCGGTCTCCATTCTAGAACTCGTCTGCTCCAACGGTCATCGGCCCCTGCCATTACAACTTGCCGATCCGGCGGGCTATGTCGGTAACTTTAGTTCTCTAAGAGAGACTCCGTTTCAAAATCTTGCTTTATCTCTTTAAAACTCCATCAGTTATCCAATAAGCGACTTAGGCAAAAATCTGCAAAAAATATAATAAAACATATTTCAGCATACCCCTTTACCCGTACCAAACGAAATTTGTGCAGACATTAAAATCCAGCAATTAGTTGTTCAGAAAACGGGCTACCCCTCAAACGGGCCTTCGGAATTAAAATAACAAATAAGCGTTGAGGGAATTTGACGTTGGACTGAGCAACGCATTTAGAGTGCTCTTGAATAGCTAGTACAAATTTTCGCTTCAAGGAACATAATTTGCCAAAATAAATACAGTTCAAAGTTTAAATATATCAGAATCCCAGGTTGAGGTTTGATAAATAAACAGCTAGTTGGGCGTTTTAGAATCTTATTATGTTTTTGTTTTTGTAAAACTAAAGTAGATTGTAATGTTTATCCCACCAAAAACATTCTGTAAAAAATCTAGCCAAGTCTCGATGGAGCTGCTTGATTATCTCTAAAAAGTAATGAAATCAAGACAAAACGTGCCAAGTCTAAGGTTCCTTACTGCAATTAATTAATTATTATGGTTAATCTGTGTGACTTGGCCGTGCCCCCAGATTGTGTGTGAAAGCTGAAGACGTGGCAAACGTAGACTTTTTTTTTTTAATCTATGGTGTGGTCAGAAACAATTGCGTTCCGTCTCACATAATTTAATTTCTGTCAGGTGGAATAGCGCTGTTTCCTTCCCCCCATCTCAGTTTTTTATCTTTGTATTGTCTTTTTTTGTTTATTTTTGTTGTGAATGTTTTCTTTCTTTTATTAAGTGTATATTATGGTTATTCTGTATTTTAAGTGTATCGAATGATGTTTTTTTTTATGTTGACTTTGTATTATTGTTTACTTTTTTTCATCTGTCCCACTCACTCGCCACAGGTACAGCCAGAATATCAGTGCTGCAGTGGGTTAAACTACTGCAGCGTTTGCTGAGGCTTGTACCTGATTGTGGCCACTGGGTTCTGTTTTATGTTTATTTTTTTTTTTTTTTTTTTATGATATGGGAGCAAACGAGCAAGAGAACACCTGATGGAAAGTGTTCATCTCCGCCCAGGGACAACGGTGACACCAGAAGTGCCACCGGTGCGTTGCTTGCCTTTATTGTAAGTTTTCTTGTTTATATTCTATTACTGGTGTTCCTTGTGGCCAATAAATGTTTTTTCTTTCTTTCTTATTAGTTTATATAACAATTCTTAATTTAATGTATAGAAAACTGTCATTGCTTTAAAAAATCTACCAAATTACTTCAATATAATTACAGCTTTCAATGGAAAAAGGAAAACTTCGGAAAAATGGCAACAATCATCATTATATGTCATTAATTATATCAGTATACATATCAGCTCATTATACGTCCCCACCGCGTATACGTAAAGGGTGAGTAGGCCTTAGTCGTCCACGCGGGCCCAGTGAAGATTCGCCGACTTCACGCACAACCTTTGAATCTCTTGGCAGGCGTGCGCAGGTTTACTGACGATGTTTTCCTTCACCATAAAAGCGTGGAAAAACGTACATATAATTTCGAAAATTCGGAGACATTGGTACATGGTAGGATTTGAACCTGCAAAATGTCTGCCTCATATACAGGTGATATAAATACAGCTAAAAATATGAAAATATTTTTTAAATTCTTTATTGAACTCCACGCCAAAATAAAACATTAAGGAAAAATCACATAAAATAAAGGAAATTGTAAAATAGGCGGCCTTATTGCACAAGGCAAATTTTTCCAGGCAACTTTAGAATGATAAAAAAAACAGGTTCATAAAGTAAAGAGGTATTTTGGTGTACTATAATATCACTGATATATATGTACTTGAATAATAAAATAATACAGCTTTAGAATTCGGTATTCTCCACCATCCGCAATATAATATCAAACCTTATTTTTATAAAAGCGCACCTTATTTTATATGACCTTTCATTGATCACTTTTGTTTATTTGCAATATTGTATTTTTAAATACACTGAAACCAATTAATATTTGGTCAATTGATGATAGTGAGCAATGACGTCACATATCAATAATCTCATACAAAATATATGGAAACGTTCCTTTTTGACAGTTCATAAAAAGTGCGTCAACGATTAGTGATGTCAAATACCCAATTTAAATTGAATAAAACATGTAACCAAATCGACAGCTTCACAGCAAATGGAAAATGTTTTATTACAGTGGAGAATAATATCAGCTTTTAGGGAGCAAAATATTTCAATTCGGTCCGAATCTTTTTTTTTGCGAAGACCATCAAAAAGTGCAAACTTTGGTAGGTCCGTTGAAAAAACGCATCGATGTAAAAAAACAAACTGTATTTTGCTAAAGGGTTGGGGTGCTAGTGCAGGCGACTTTCCTACAATTTACATGTTTCTCAGTACTGTGGAATATGGTGATAATGCTATGAAGGTTCTTTTATGTTATAAGTGTACAAGACGGTCTGGACGTTCACCTGATGGTAAGTGATACGCTTGACCATGACTGAACGGCATCGAATGAGACCAACAACTCACAGAAAGTTATTATCCTCCATCAGCGGCATTGATGCACTGCGCCCATCACCCAAGACCACAGATGTTAGGGTTCTTATACTCGGTAATTTCACTAGCTACAGTGCCCTCATTCCGAAACACAAAAGCGCAAAAAGTTCTGTTTCACAGGACGATATCTGGCACTGCATTGGTACCTACCTAGACGACTCAGCACCGAGTCTAACACCTATAAATATTTAACGATAGCGTCTAATAATACAGTCACTGTGGCTGCTTAACCCATCGAACGCCAATTACACCAAAAGGAGTCAAAAACAATGAATTTTCTATTGTGTCTGGATGCCTGGCATCAAAGGGTTAAATATAACGATCCATGTGGTGTAATGGTCGAAACGTCGACTACTACCAAGGGTTCCGAGTTAGATCCCCGGGTATTAGGTACAAACATTTTTTTGCATGTACGTGTCTGTTCGTAATGTTCTGAGTGTTTCTATGTTTAATAAGTATGTACAAAAAAATTAATATAAGTATGCTTATCAGATATTTAGTACCCTGACTACAAGCTTCTCGCTTAATATGGGGCTAGATGGCGCTGTGAGAATTTCAGTGGATATGGTTTATTTATTTATTATTTTATAAATTAGAGCGTTGGTGGCGCAATGGTGTGGACTGTTGCCTTCCTACCGGGAGGGCGTAGGTTCAAATCCCGACTCGTACCAATGTGTTTTCGAATTATCGAAATTGTATGTACGTTATCCGACGCTTTTACGGTGAAGGAAAACATCGTGAGGAAACCCGCGCACGCCTGCGAACAAATTCAAAGGTTTTGCGTGAAGTCGGCCAATCCGCACTGGGCCCGCGTGGACGACTAAGGCCTATACATCCTATACGGTAAGGCTCGTGCCCCTCGATGGGAACTTTGAATGAGCTGACGATGATGATATGAATTAGGTAAAGTTTGCCTTCAACACGCTTCTTATACCGCTGGAAGTGAGGCTCCAATTCTATCTGACACGTTAATGCATGTTGATGGATGCGTTGCCTCTGACAGCGCGGATTACGGCGCGGACAAGACTACAGATGGCTCTGGTGTGATCGTGGCCAACCCTTTGGGTTTTTTCCCTCAAACCGAGGCCTATGAAGGGAATTCCTTGAAGTGTTGACACGTCGCTCTTTGGAAGGGTCTGATTAATGGCGTCAAAAGTAAGTTGGAATGTTTTTTGTGGTTAATATAGAAAAAGCAATAATTTAAGCTATTATACACTATTTTACAGACAAAGAGAGCGTCGGTGGCTCAGTGGTGTGGACTTTCGCCTTCCTACCGGGAGGGCTGAGGTTCAAATCCCGACACGTACCAATGTATTTTCGAATTATATATGTACGTTATCCGACGCTCTTACGGTGAAGGAAAACATCGTGAGGAAACCTTCATGCACGCCTGCGACGAGATTCGAAGGTTGTGTGTGAAGTCGTCCAATCCGCACTGTGCCCGCGTGGACGACTAAAGGCCTAATCACCCTATACGGGTAGGCTCGTGCCCCTCGGTGGGGACGTTTAATGAGCTTATGATGATGATACAGACAATGATGAGTATTGAAGACCTTTCTTTAGGTTTAATGTAGTAATTCGAGATCGTATATGTAAGTTAACAATATATTATCCTAAACTTTAAAATTCCACTACAGTGTACGTCACATTAAAAAACAAATAAACAAGCCGTTGAAATAAGTTATTACCCGATACGTCTAGTATTATCTTATCTACTAGTATAACACAGAATATTAACTCTTCAAGTTCCAAATCGAAATTGAAATCCTATCATCGTCATGATAACACGAAGTAATTTAACTCATACTGTGTACAAAATCGTCAAAAAGAACGTCGGTGGCTCATTGGTGTGGACTCCTACCTTCCGTTCTAGAGGGTGCAGGTTCGCATCCTGCCACGTACCAATGTATTTTCGAAATTATATGCCCGTTTATCCGACGCTCTAACAGTGAAGGAAAACATCGTGAGAAAACCCGCGCACGCCTACAAAGAAATTCAATGGTTGTGTGAAGTCGGAATCCTCACTGGGCCCGCGTGGACAACTAAGGCCTATACACTCTATACGGGTAGGCTCGTGCCCTTCAGTGAAGACGTATAATGAGCTGATGATGTACTGAATGAAGTTTATAATTACAATAGCAATACAAATCACGTTTATTAGTGATACTCAAACTCAGAAACTGCACCAGGACAATAATTCAAGTAATCAGTATTGTCCATCGGAACAAACATGCTGTAATTTTGCTCAACACGATGTACTGTAAGATAGTTGTGTAACGGGTAATGGCGTTGTACACACCGTAATTTGACACAATCGCGCGTCGCACATGTGCAGGCTTAAATTACGTGTATGATTGCATTTTCATTGCATAGCCATGAAATTGATATTAAATTTGTATTGCAAAAACATAATAATGCATTGTTTTGACTTTGCAGAAAGATGGCTACATACTAGCTATGTTATCCCTTGACTTCTTCATAATTAATTAAACTGACTTAGCATACCTAGATGGTTACCTCAAATAAATATAAATTGTTGACTTAGTCAGTTTGGCTGGTAGCTGATGGATATTGACTGTTAAATTCATTTCGCAGTAGTTGCAATTATATCTACTGATGCATATTATACATGGCTATAAAATCAATATAAAATAGCACAGTACAACCTATGTATAACTAGGTCTAGCACTCGGTACCACCGCAGTGCCAGATAGCGTTCCGTAAAACAGGAGCGCTATGACCTTTTGTGTTTCGAAATGATACTGTAGCTAGTAAAATTACCGGGTATACGAGACCTAACATCTATTGTCTCTAGTGTTGGGCACCGTGTGGCAATGATGGAGAATAATAACTGTTATCAGTTGTTGGTCTCCTTCAATGCCGCTGTTATGGTCAAGAGTATCACATACCATCAGGTGAGCGTCCTGACCGTCCTGGACACTTTGTATCATAAAAATAAAAAAATCAATGTAATATCATATAGAAACAGCACACGTAATCGATTCCGGTATCACCACTCATAACTCACTCGCACCGTCCATATCTCATCGCAGTAAATCGCGCACGAACATAAATTGTTGCAAATGCCATGTTTTTCCTATGTTTTATTGCTTTTGAATAAACGTGTTGCTATAAACAATGCGTTACGCGCAAGACGATAATGCCGCTTTTCAATTGGTGTTGTTAAAGTTTATAGGTACAGATGAATGTATTCATGAGGCTGTAACATTTTTATGTCGCGCGAAGTACGGTGCGACATGTTATACTGTTTACACCTGAGCTGTAAAAAAGTTAATAAGTAACGCGAGATAATAGAGTCGTGGACGTCATAAAGGTGTTGTTTGAGGACATCTTTTTATTATACAGGACGGTCAGGACGCTCACCTGATGGTAAGTGATACGCCTGACCGTGACAGAGCGGCATTGATGGAGACAATTGATAGAGTTATAATCCTCCACCAATGCCGCATTGCGCCCTACACCAGACGACAGATGTTAGGTCTTTTATACCCGGTAATTTCACTGGCTACAGTGCCCTCATCCCGAAACACAAAAGTGCATAACACTCCTGTTTCACGTGATATATACGGTGAATAATGCAAAGTGAGGCCATATTTGTACGCTAACTCAAAAAATCAAGTCAAAGTCAAAATTCATTTAATCAGATTAAGCTTACAAAAAGCACTTATGAAAGTCAAAACGAATACAAAAAATACAAAAAGTAAAACACAATAATGAATTTTGATACTTGGAAAAAAGCGCTTCACCGTTTTGGCCTGTTGAAGAAGGAGTTGGCAAGAAGACAGTTTCGTGTCTTAGATGATTGTTAGTAGTAGTCTTTATCCCACCAAAAACATTCTGTAAAAAATCTAGCCAAGTCTCGATGGAGCCGCTTGATTATCTCTAAAAAGTAATGAAATCAAGACAAAGACGTGCCAAGTCTAAGGTTCCTTACTGCAATTAATTAATTATTATGGTTGATGTTGTGTGACTTGGCCGTTGAAGAGTACACAAGGATACAAAACTAGGTGCTTCATGACACCATTGCACCAATCTGTCGCCAGAACCGCTACCCATTGACGGTACAAATTTGCCACTTGGAAAACGGTGATTCAATAGCCCATCGATTGTAGGCTTGATAAAGCCACTAACGTATAAAGAATGTTCAACGGCCAAGTCACACAACATTAACCATAATAATTAATTAATTGCAGCAAGGAACCTTAGACTTGGCACGTCTTTGTCTTGATTTCATTACTTTTTAGAGATAATCAAGCGGCTCCATCGAGACTTGGCTAGATTTTTTACAGAATGTTTTTGGTGGGATTTTACTTCTTTTTGTAGAAACTTGAAAGGAATATTAGGCGACCCATTGGGTGTAATGGTTGAAACGTCGGCTACTACACCAAGGGTTCCGGGTTCGATCCCCGGGCAGTACCTACAAATATTTGTGTGCACCAACATGTCTGTTTGTATTGGTCTAGCGCGCTCGACTTGGCGCCCCCGAT
This sequence comes from Leucinodes orbonalis, assembly GCA_019425675.1. NCBI lineage: Eukaryota > Metazoa > Arthropoda > Insecta > Lepidoptera > Crambidae > Leucinodes > Leucinodes orbonalis. The sequence goes on from PQWD01003430.1 coordinate 169,492, forward strand.
TTTTGACATCGGATGAAGCGGCCCACCATGTTAAATATATATTGTTTAAAGGCGATATGTCAATCTCTTATAGTTTGGCTGGGCTCTTTTGTTATCTAAGCAGGGTCACCAGGTACTCCAGATCTTCGATTATCCAAGTTATTATAGTTTTCCCTTTATGTAACCATTAAACCTGACTCTGTACCAAATTTCAGCTCTGTGAGTTAATGGGAAGTACTAGTTCTATTTTGATGATTTTGTTATCTAAGCAGGGTCACCAGGTACTCCAGATCTTCGATTTTCGAAGTTTTCATAGTTTTCCCTTTATGTAGCCATTAAACCCTAACTCTGTACCGAATTTCAGCTTTCTGAGTTAATGGGAAGTACTAGTTCTATTTTGATGATCATGAGTGAGTGAGTGAGTGAGTGTCTGTCGAAAATGCGAAACTTTGCTTTCGTTAACGTCGGAACTAAATGACCTACAGACTTGAAATTTTGGATTTAAAGTAAGTTATTATATCTTACAAGATGACGAAAATTTCAGCGCTCTGGTATTATCCAAAGGTTCTCAAATCGGGGCCTGAAAATGCGGCGAAATGGATCCTGTAAAGGATGGTACGGCTGTGTTTGCTTCGCGCTCGACTTGGCGGGGGCACTGCCGTGCCCCCAGATTTGTTTTACGTGTTAAAGAGAAAGAACTTGATACTGTGGTGACTCCGCCCAAAATGGGATCAATGTATTCAAAAACAAAGCCATTTTATTATATCACATTATAAAGCCATTATTCGACTACGTATGTCTGGTGTAAGTCTTCGACGAAGTATAGCATGAAGCTCGGTGACCTAGAAAATACCTATTTGGGTAGATCAGTATTTTTAGGTCAGCGAGCTTCATCCTAGACATGAAGAGGGTTGTACTTGATGACATCCAAATTATAACCTCCAGGAAACACTTAACTGACAGGAATTATACAGTTTCGCATTGCGAACAATAAATGATAGATAAATAAATAAATATCCACAGATAAGTTAAGCGTGAAGCCTGTATTATGGGTACTAAACATACTTATATACATGTTTTTTTTACATACGTACATATTATACATAGATAGATATTTTTTTTGCATCACAAAAACACAGATCACATTTAAACCGACAAGAATATTGTGTCTGGACAATTAAACAAGAACATAATTTAACAAAAACGATACAGTACAATATAATTTAACCGGCGTATTATTTATAGTGAGTTACAGCGATACAAAAAGGCCAAACCACTGATTTTCAGCTTTGGCCTGAGAATCATTTTAGCCCTCAACATTCGTGATACTTCAATTTACAATAATAAGTTGACTAAATTTCTTTAATATCTAATCAAAATCAATCAAAATCAAAATCAAAATCTAAAAATTATAAAACAAGTATTTATAATTTCATTAAGAGATTATCCACATTAAATTAAACTATACACAATGATGTAAAAAGTATGGATTCGTGATATGCTCACAAAACAATCGAAAAAAATATTCCGAATGCAGTGACAGCAGTCACATACACATATTTCGAATTTCGAATACATTTAACCATACAAACAAGTCCAAACTGTACTCTCTTCGGCGGTTCGATTTTGAGGCACGGATGGCGTAGGTATAAAGGTAGTTATATATACAGAATATCATTGACTATACATAAATAGATGACATATTTGTGTATTTAAATTACATTATTATATATATTTTACATTCTGATTTCATACCTACATGATATGCATATATTAAATGCAGTTTCAAACCGCATAGTATGTATATCGGTATGTCGCTTCACCATCTGCCTGGTTGACCGTTAAAAACTGACTTAATGTTATATCTACACAAATTCCCCGAAGTGAAAAAGCCTTCAATATATACCAATTTACGAGTGTCGGTGGCTCAATGGTCTGGACTGTTGCCCTGCTACCGGGAGGGATGAGTTTCAAATCCCGCCACGTACCGATATGTTTCCGAATTTTCGAAATTATATGTACGTTATCCGACGCTCTTACGGCGAAGGAAAACATCATGAGGAAACCTGCGAAGAAATTCAAAGGTTGTGCGTGAAGCCGTCTTACCCGCACTGGGCCCGCGTGGACGATTAAGTCCCTAAACACCTTATACGGGTAGGCTCGTGCCCCTCGGTGGGGACGTTTGATGAGCTGATGATGATGATATACCAAGAACATAAAGCTTATATTAACATATTAACACCCTATTTGGCAGGTAGTTATGTAATGTATGCTCTTTCAGGTAACAAAGAAATAATAAATATTGCACTCGCGTGTCCAAACGCTGCCTTTACATAATTACAGCTCTAATACAAACCGCCAATAGCGGTTGCAAACAATAAAATTGAATTGGCCAACCCAAAAGCGGCCGCAATCCACACAGAATGCCAATTGAGGGAAAAAACTCGTGAAACACACGGGATGGTAAACTCTGCGTGGACGACTAGCGTCAACTGTTTGTTAGTTAAGCGGGAAAAAAAATGAAATTTAGTTTTGGTGGCACTGAAGACCCGGTTAAAGAGTCAGGACTATGAAAATTCTTTCTAATATATCCTATCCTATCCTATCCTATTCAACCTATCGCAGTCCACTGCTGGACATAGGTCCTCCGCTTTCCTCATCCAGCTCCACCAGCGACTTTTCGCAAGTCGTCGGTCCACTGGGCCGGAGGGCGTCCTACGCTACGCTTGCCAAGACGCGGTCTCCACTCCAGAAATCATCTGCTCCAACGGCCATCAGTTCTGCGACATACGTGACTAGCCCACTATCACTTGAACCGACGACTCGCTTTAACTATTTGTGAGTTAAGCGGGGAAAACAATGAAAAATCTAGTTTTGGCGGGACTGAAGACCCGGCTAAACAGTCAGGACTATGTAAATGAAATGAACGAATGATGTCTGTTTGTTTTGGTCTGGGTGTTTCTATGTATAATAAGTATGTATTTCTCAAAAAAATATATTTATCCGTTGTTTAGTACCCATAATACAGGTTTCACGCTTCATCCAGACCAATTCAAAAAGACATGTTTGTACTGCCTGGAGATCGAAACCTTGGTGTAGTAGCTGACGCCCCAACCATTATACCAAATAGATCGTCGAGTTAAAACCCTAGTTATTAAAAAAGCGAAGCGGCGCCGTCCATTACACAAACCGTAATCATCCCTCACGTTCAGCGTTGCGACTCTAACAATTTGTCCAAACACGGCGAGCTCTTGACCGCGGGGAAAAAGGCGGGTAAAAAAATCACCCCTTTCACTCGGTTTTTACACTAGCAACATTACAGCCGCCATTTGAGTCGCCGGAACGGAATAATTTAATAGAGTGACGGCTTTTGAGTCACCCGTTTCCGACGTTTGAATTTGGAATTTAGTTTTTTACGGCAGTGATTTGTTTACGGCCAGTAGTATTAAAGAGTTACGAAAATAAAGAAGAGTTTGTTAGTTTATGGCAATAATTAGAAATAAAATATAATGAAGGTCGCTGGTGGCTATGTCCAGCGGTGGACTGCGATAGGTTGAAGACAGAGTAATATAATGAAATATTATGTAAGTACAATGCCTTGAGTTACGTTACGCAAGCACTAAAACGAGGTCATAGGTTAAGTCAAAATGACTAAAGTTAATAATAATCTAAGGATGGTAGTTGTTAACACCAATCCGCACTGAGTCCACTCAGCACGCGTAGTGTTTTCCCCATAGCTATTCTATACGGGAAGGCCTGTGCTCTGTAGTGGGTCCTTACAGGTTAATGATAAAACCTTTTATATTTCGCTTACCCCGGAATTCTCCAATCACAATATCATACCGCGAATGGCATCATTTTGTACGAGCTTTAATAATTTCCTTTTGGAAGTACTTCTATAACCGTAAATAAAGATGGAAAACTCAACCTGAATAAGCTGGAGCATAATTATACTAATCAATTTAAAGTAAACCCACTTTACAGACAGTTAAGATATTAATTCCATGACCTTGAATTGTATTTTATTGAAGCCAGTGCTGTGCTTCAATTTAATAGATAAAATAATTTTAACATATTAGTAAACAAATTGTTAAAATTCTTTTATCATCTAATGATGTGGACTCTTGCTTACTAATCTGCACGAATCCGCCATGAAGCACTTTTGTGTATTTTTGGAAATTTCGAAATTATATGTACTTTTTCGACGCTCTTGGGAAACATCGTTAGGAGTCCTGCGCACGCCTGCGAAGAGATTCAAAGGTTATGCGTGAAGTCAGCTAATCCGCACTGGGCCCGCGTGGATAACTAAAGCCTATACACCCTATACGGGTAGGCTCGTGGCACCGACGCTATGACAATATGTAATTGGAATAAATAAATACATATTACCTAGCAATGGTTGGTTTATTTTGTGAGTAAATGTTTTTTTAAGTTGCACACTAAGATAAGATTATAAACTAATTACGTTTTTATCCGTTTTTGTGGTGCTTTCTATTGTTAAGCGGTATATTAACTAATTATTAAGCCGAATATACTTTGATAACAAAATATTTCCTAGTTTTATGTAATATCATTTCCTCCTTTTCAATATTATATTATATTTCTTTACGAAGATTAATTTAATAGCATCGCTCGTGATAAAATGCACTTTTCAAACCACAGATTAAATAAATAACGTCTCTTGTGCTTTCTTTGAACAAGTATCGATAACGGATGACTCATATATTCATTCAAAAGGAAATGCCGCCACGGTTCTCTGCTTACGTGATTTGTGTACTATACACTAAAACCATGGTACGGAAAAGGAATAAAATTCTTGTATTCACATCGATATAAAATGTTGAGATTTTTTTCAACGACACAGGCTTCTTGATTATTTTATGTCAGGCGACGGGACGGTCAGCTGACTTACCTGGTGGTAAACCTGCTGACCGTCCCGTCGCCTGACCATGGCAGAAGCAGTGTTGAAAAAAATTTTTTACAGAAGTTAGTTTTCCTGTCAACCGAGACGGATAACGTACATATAATTTCGAATCGAAAACACATTGATACGTGGTGGGATTTGAATCTACACGCTCCAGATCGGAAGGCAAAAGATCACACCATTGAACCACCGACGCTCCTAGTACTTCTATCGATATACAAATAATATCAATACACAACACTAACCAAACAAGTAATCTTCGAACGTAATTAATTAGTAACTTATTAGATTACATTCATTACCTCCGAGTTTGTAAGCTTAAAAATCTCCCAAGTTTAAACTTAAACAGCTGGTAATTACTGGGGAAAGTTTGCTGGCATCTAGTCGGGCCCCAATTCCGATAAATTTAAAATGCGCTAATAGGATAATAATTGTGTCTCAATAGTAAATTTTGCACTCATTCGTTCTGTTTTATGGAAAATTTTAATTGTTACACTATAAGATAATTCATTCTACTATATAATTATTATTTGAAGCATATTTCTTTCTTTCTTTTCTTTAATATTGAAGTTGTAATAGCGGAATATTTATTTTCAGTTGGATTGTAAAGTGTCGTAATGATCTTCCCAGGCGTAACCGTCGACGCTGAAACTCTGTCTGAGTTTTGGGTGTGTGCTCTGACATGACAAGCAAAACCAAACTTTGTGAAAAACGGTTTCAAATTGCACATTAAGTTGGCCGCTGAAATGGTGAAACACAACGCATGCGTTGTTTAACGCCGTTTTCTGTGAGGTCTTACGCAAGTATGTATTTATATTTGTTATTGAGAGCTCAAATTAAAGGTTAACGCTTACTTTGGAGCAAGATGGCACAGTGTGAATATCAGTAGATATTTAAATATTATTTATTTATCATCATCATCAGCTCATTAAACGTCCCCACCGAGGGGCACGAGCCTACCCGTATAGGGTGATTAGGCCATAGTCGTCCACGCGGGCCCAGTGCGGATTGGACGACTTCACACACAACCTTCGAATCTCTTCGCAGGCGTGCATGAAGGTTTCCTCACGATGTTTTCCTTCACCGTAAGAGCGTCGGATAACGTACATATATTTTTCGAAAATTCGAAAATACATTGGTACGTGTCGGGATTTGAACCTCAGCCCTCCCGGTAGGAAGGCGACAGTCCACACCACTGAGCCACCGACGCTCTCAACTTATTTATTTATATTTTAGTGGAATTGAAACCCAGGCCAGTTTGGAACTCTGCAACGGACGCGCCTGCAGAACGTTCCCGAAGTGCGTTCTGTAAGAAGCGTGTGCCAACTTTGACTGTTAATTTATCGGCCTTTGAATAGTTTACTGGTTTAATTGCGTTGACGGTGGGTGATTATTAATAGAGTTGCACATACAAGTTTGTATGTATAATAATTGAAGTTAAATTTAGTACTGAATACCAATGATATTCTGTATATAGAACGCCATCTGTGCCTTAAAAACGAACCGCCAAAGAGGGTACAGTTTGTACTCTTCTGTTTAGGTAAATGTACGCTCATTCGAAATATGTATATGAGTGCTGTCACTGCATTCGGAACACTTTTTTCGATTGTTTTGTGAGCATATCACGAATCCATACTTTTTTACATCATTGCTGAATACAGAAAGATTTTGCTTTCGAAAAGTTTCTCAAGTCTGAAATAACTAGATGGTAGACTCGGTACTGGTTCGTCACATATAGTCCCGTGAAATAGAAGTGTTTTGCACTTTTATGTTTCGGGATGAGGGCACAATAATATTACCAGTTGTCTCGGGTGTCGGGAGCAGTGCGAAATTGATGGAGAATAAAACTGTCTATAAGTTGTTGGTTTACATTAAAGCCGCTGTCATGGTCCGGCGTATCACTTACCACCATGTAAGCGTCTTGACCGTCCTGTACACTTGATAACATAAAAGAACCTTCTAGGCAAATTTTTGCTTTGCGAATGGTATGGTATGGTCCTTAATACCCCAAGAAAATCTTTTGTACCACTATATAAATTATAATATGGCGATAAATATTAAAACAGTAAGTAAAGACCTATCTTGGTGCTCAGTAATTATCTATTTATAGACCCAAAAGCCTTCGAGGCGACCTTAAATACAGTTCTCTTGCATGTTTGAAAAAAATGTGATTATTGAGAATGATGATTACATTGACGTATCATGTGGCGACCCACGAAAGTGTGCTGGATCCTTTTTTTAGAATGTTTTCGATAAGTCATTCTGAAAAAATTAAACAGCGAGAGTGCCTAAGGGTACCTCAGAGTGGGACGCGAATCTCAGCTTAGAGATTTGCAAGGCGGGCTAGGTAACGAGGTATAAGTTTGGACACGCGACCGGACACGTGCCAGTAGCGCGAATAGGGACTGGTCGAACCTACAAGGGACTCGCGACGAAGGCCCCAGCCAGTGGGGACGGAATCTCGGTGTTGAAGTGTTGTGTGTGATCTGAGATGCTTTACGCGATTTATCCGCCGCGATGGAGACAGTGATCAGATCGGAGTGCTGGATCCTATCTTATTCATCACATATATTATTTATTTTTATTTATTAAAAGGCACATCAACAATGCAAACACAAACATTTGTAAAATATACATAAATGAGATTACTTGTCATTTATGTATATTTTACAAATGTTTGTGTAGTAGTGTTTACATCAATTATAGTTATGCACAGCATGTTCCATTAACTTATTATTTTATTACACTAACAATTTATTGACTTATCTAAAAGTTATAGATAGATAATTCTTTATTGCACAAAACAAATTAAACACTTAACATGATTCTGCACAGGAAAAAAAGTTATAATTAATCAGTAACATTTTGACTCGGTGCACTATTTAAAATTTTCTTTTTTAACACTTGGGGGTGGTCATGAAAGGGTGGTCATGGTATATATTAACGACCTTTCGGTGACTTAGTAGTTACCGTGGTCACGGGTGATTTAATTCTTGAAATTAGTGTTGTGTCCATGCGTCCCAATCGCGAAAGCTTAAGACAGTACTCCACCCTTTTTGTTCTACCCTTCTTTATCCTTTATTTCCTGAAGGCAATCCCCTTTAACGCTCTCTCTATTCGTAGTCGCGTTCACAAATCTACCGTATTGGGCCGTCGCAGCTTAAATAGTGTTGTTCTCGGGCGATCAGAGTGAATCACGATGGTGCATTAGTGTAGTTGCTCGTAATGCTAGGCCGGGAGTGAAAATCGCTCTCGGGTTTCCTGATAGTATGGCCATAAAACAAGCGATTTATTTTGTAGGTCATCATCATTCGTACATAAAAATAAAATTAGGAGGTCTGTTTGTAATATTGGAATAACCGGTTTTTACTATATGCATATAGTAAATTTTGTCTTTTCGTCTTTATATCCTATATCTATGAGTCAAAAGACGCCCGGCCGCCGCGCGGGAAAGCTTTGCTTTATTTTTCCAAAATAAAAAGTATTATCTTAAATAAAAGTAGGTTATCACATCAGCTACCTGCCAAATAAGTCTCGTCGAATGCTGCAAGAAAGAAATTGTTATTTCGATATTACAAATAGACACTCCAGTTTTATTTACATGTAATAGATAGATTAACCTACACGCGTATTTCGAGGCCCCGTTCACTGCAGCAGCAGGCAGCAGCGATTTGTCGCCACAATCAGCGGCCGTCGGTACTTTTATTGCAACACCCAATTACATTAGTTTCTTTTACAGACCAGTGACGTCACATTGCTGCACTTCTGCCCGTGTTACACGCTTGATTAAACGCATTAAGTGTTGTATAAGTAAATAAAAATTCAACTCGTACTAATCTTTCAAAGGCGAAATTTGTAAGACTTCTTTGTTTGTTTTTTGATGAATTATGACATTAATAATTAGTTGATGACAAAATAAATAAATAAATATCTTCTTACTTTTCATACAGCGAAATCTAGCCCCAAACTAAGCATTGACATGTAATATGGATACTAAACAACGGATAAAATTATTTTCTGTAAATACATACATATTTTACATTGAAAACAACCAGACCAATACAGACAAGTTCAAGCACACACATTTTTGTACTGACGGGGATCGAACCGGAAGCTTTGGTGAAATAGCCGACGTCTCAACCATATGACCAAATAGGTCATCAATTATCACTCACAAACTATCAGATTGAGTAGTATTAATCCCGTTCGAGTTAACTTAGGACAATAAATGATTAATAAAAACTAACAATCCAGAGAATTTCAGTGAGTCCATCATATTGACTGATTTATTTATGAGTAACTTTCCATATAAATCCGTTCGATAGAACCTTCGAACTGGGAGCTTGTCGATAAACAAAACCAATACAACGCGATCACTCGTACAACTTGAATTGCATTTATAAACTTTAAAATGGTTGCATGAAGTCGACGCGGTGGAGTTCCACCTGGACTGAATAACCAGGGCCCTAATTCCGTTAACTTTAAAATGCGTAGGATGGTAATTGTGTCTCCATAATAAAATTTTGGATGCGTTCTATGGTTTATTTTAATTTGTGTAACCATATGAAGAGCGTCGGTGGCGCAATGGTGTGGACTATCGCCCTCTTACCGGGAGGGCTAAGGTACAAATCCCACCACGTACCAATGTGTTTCCGAATTTTCGAAAATATATGTACGTAATCCGACGCTCTTGCGGTGAAGGAAAATCGTGAGGAAATCTGCGCACGCCAGCGAAGAAATTCAAAGTTGTGCGTGACGTCGTCTAACCTGCACTGGGCCCGCGTGGACGACTAAGGCCTGATCATCGGGTAGGCTCGTGCCCCTCAGCGGGGACATTTGATAAGCGAATGATGATGATGAACCATATGACAATTAATTATACTGTATAGTTACCAATTTAAACTATTAACATTAAAGTTGTAAATATCAAACAGGTGGAAGAAGTGTGTAATTCAAGTAAATTAGCAAAATTTCTATATGAACATAGGAAATCTTTGTTCTCTAGTAGAATCGAGGGCCCAGCTGAACGATGACGTTACGGATTGAAATAAACAATGATGCTTTTTCAACGTTCAATAGGGGTTTTGACTAATTATCTGGGTGACTTTTTCGATCTATCAAAATGATATATTTCCATGAGCCGTTTGAGTTTACATGACATTAAAATACATCGGTGTTAAATAATCTTGACTTGATAAACTTTGAAAACATGTTTTGTGTTTCATCACCAATATTATCATCTTGTTGCAAGGTCTTTACAGATTATATATCCAGACTATGGGCAGTTATGACTGTTTGTTGTTTTAATTTTTTATATATTTACTCTTATTTCTTGTTAAGTTTCAATGTTATAGCTTCTTGTATAGTTTGAAGCTAAATATTCCATTGTATATTTTTCTTCGTACGAACACATTTAGAAGCCAATATTTTAAAAATAACAACCATAACATTTTCCGTTTCTATTAAATTTTAGAATAATGAATTCATCAGCTTCGAAGTAAATTCGATTACCCGAACAGGTGTCATCTTATGTTTACCATGAAAACATTCCAGAACGATCAAAAGCTTGTTCCGCTGAACAATTAACGGTAACGTTTGACAAATTCCTTGTGACAAAACACGTTCCAGAGGCTGATTACGGCAAGAACGAGTCGTTAGCATACAATCTCGGATCAAAAGCACCTGATTTACCTCTTAGCACATCAAAAAGCCTTGATGGGGGGATATTAGAGTAATGAGCGTCATCTTGGTACTGCTCGCACTTTACGACCAGTTTAACTGGGACTAAACCCGCTTTCGGTGTGTAGGATTTTGAGGCAGTGCTAGGTTGAAGTAGGACGTGTTAGAGATCTGCTTAAGCTGGTTGTGTTTAAAGTTCATTACAGAACCCTGGCTGTTGGCTTAATTTCGTTGGCTCGGTATTAGCTATGGCCTATCATATAGTGGTTACTATAGTTAGTTGTCAGTAATAATAACCTAATTTAGAACAGTTGATTGGAAAATATTAAAAATAAATAAAAATATTCATTATCTCTTAAATCATTTTTCAAAGAAATTTTGAAGGTACAAATCATAAGTGTATGAGACAAAGGGAAGGACCTCAGCTTAGTTGCAATGAGAATCCATTCAAACAACAACAATGTTCTAGTTCTAGCCAATGATGTTTTAATGGGTTTCACGAAGATGTAAACTGAAACACTATGTGTGGCCAGCAATGCTGGGTTTGTAATGAATAATTATTTTTAAATATGGATATTTTTTGTAAATGTATTGCATACCTGTTTGTGGCTCAAAATAAATAAAAAAAATGTTTGTAGTATTTTGTCGTTTATTGCCATTGCCATTTATGGTAGAACAAGTTTTATTTACTTTAAGAGTCCATTCTTCAAATTTAAGGCTTAACCGATGAAGACATGGAAGATAATATAATACTGGGGTGATGATTGAATTCTAAAATAAACCTGCAACAAATTTAATGAAATCAATTGCTGCTCAAGAAGGTATTCGTATCGAATCCTATTTAATAATTATAAATCGGTATAAATAGTACGTAAGCATATAACCTAAATTCTAAACATCATTGCATTTGTATTTTATACAAAGTTAAAAAACGTTACAGACAAAAAAGAAGTTCAATTTATCTGTGAGTCTATTCGTATTTCTTTATGATTCTATTTGAAATTAAGGTTTTATTTAAAACACGAGTTATTTTAAGAAAATATTGTTTAACAAAAACATTATCGACTTCAAACTAAAATCAGAAAAAAGTAATATATAGGTGAATTTAAATGGCTAAATCATTCTTTAGATTTATGTTTCTAAGCTACGTGCCAAATTACTTATATTTAAGCTAAAGACTTCGTATGGCACCTTTGCACCGACATCAAAATAATTAAAGAATTATTTACCCATTTTTATTTTTCTTTTTTACTTCAAAAATATTTTAAAAAATGTTGTAAAGGTATTTTAAATTATTATTACTATCGCTTTAAAAATCGTAACTAATGTTAAATAGTGTAGTTTTGGATATTATCATTATCAAGAACTAAACTGAATCAATATGCTTATTTTTCAATTTTTGCTTTATGGTTTTCGTACTATTTTCGGATCGGATTCAACTTATGGAATCACACACATTGAGAAGAGTTCTTGGTATTTAATTGAGAGTTAACATTTTATTTTAAGTTATTTTCCTTAATATGAGTTATTATAATGAATGTACATTAATATCTTAAAACTCTGGCAATTTTTTTAATATACTGACTTGATTACTTTATTTTAAATTAAATTATACATGAGCCAGTCCAGCTAGTTTCGGATTGCCTGTTGAAGAGTTTAATTAGGTCTGTGACCTAATTCTAACTCTACACTGTTTGCATTGCACTATCAAGCTCTGTATAATGTATATTCTATGTTAACTCTATGTTTTAACTAGACTTTTTATAGAAAAGCGCATTTAAATAAAATAGAACGTAGTTGTATCACTTCATATTGTTTAAAGATGAATTTTATGTTCCATTTAATTATTGAGTATTCTTCGGTTTACACGAATTTAGCCTGTATACAAAGAAAACTGTGCCCAATTTTACAGAACTTTTTAAGTACCCAGAGCACGTAGTTGTTATTTACTTCCCATAAAAGGTAGTAGGTAGCGTGTGAGCAAATAGTTTGACAAAAGTAAAGTGAACATTTACGTTGCGGTACGTAGGTAACAAACAACAAAGTCGCATAGAAACTTCGCACGCGTCCACTAATGTTTAACGAGAAACTATTAAAATTACCAGTTGTTTCAACTTGTAAGTGCAGTGTATTATATTGGCACTTAGTTGAAGAAGTGGAAGTCAAACTATATAAGATGAGGCATTTTGCGATGTATTTTTTTATTGTACAAGAGGCAAAAGATTCGGTTCAACTGATGGTAAGTGTGATCATTTGCAAGATCTGAGGTCCTAGAAATTGGTAAGTATCACTTTATCTCTGATCTAACAGAGCGGCATTGATGAAGACTTGCCGCACTGTTTCCGTCACCCAAGACAACAGATGTTAGGCCTGTCCTCAGTAATTTCACTGACTACAGTGCCTTCATCTCGAAACTCAAAAGTGCAAAACACTCTTATTTCACGGGACGATATCGGACACTGCGGTGGTACCTACCTAGACGCTTAGAGTATATATTATTTATACTCTTAGCCTAGACGACTCAATAGCGAGTCTACCACCTATAATCAGAGAGCCGGCCTTATAAAAGTCCTAGATTAGATACATGATCAATTTTTTGAATAATGATGAGAAACCATAGAATTAAAGGTACCCCTAAAAATGCCTGATTTTGCCTGCACGCAAAATTGTGACCTCAGATCCGGTTGTGATTCCAGACGTTGTTATAATAACTTATTTTTTTATTTTATAAGTGTACAGGACGGTCTGGATGCTCACATGATGGTAAGTGATACGCCAGACCATGACAGAGCGGCATTAAAGGAGGCCAACAACTTACAGACAGTTATTATCCTCCATCAATGTCGCACTGCGCCCGTCACCCGAGCCAACAGATCAAAGGTACGCCCTTTTCAGTGGTGTCGACCTTTAGTTCTATGGTTTCTCAGACTATATTAAGACATTGTTCATGTATCTGATCCATAGGACTTATATACGGCCGGCTCTCGGACTACTAGTAAATGCATTAGAATGCGAAACCGATGGCACATAGCCCCAATGGGTACTATCAGGCATTCTAGAACTGTGGGGCATTCTGTTTGTACAAACACTCCGGCTGAGTACACCGACACGGGCTGAGCATTATGCCGAAAGGACAGTACACAGTGGCAGTTTCGCCAATCGTTTTTAGAGTCTAACTGAGCAATTACTAGGGTAGTAGGTATTTGAATTTTACAGTCAAATGTAGTGAATATGGGAACTTAAACAAAACACTTATTGTGTAAGCTTATTAGATTTTTAACAATGATACTATGTTGTTTATATATTACAAATATTATCTAAAAATCTTCCATATATTAGTTTTTATTTTTAAATCAAATTGAGTACATAAATAACACTTTAACTAAAATATATTACACCGTAAACACTTAAAAATAAATAATTAAAACTAAAAAATATAATTAAAAGAAGTTCCTTTCGGCAAGGTTCCGAAAATACTGGCAGCGTTACCCCTTTGGATTGTCAGACTGATTATATGTCCAAGGTAGCTGCCAGTTCTTCGGTCACCTGTGATGTCGACTAACCTTTTCGAAATTTCCTTGAAAAGCCTATATTATCTAATAGATACATTGTTTTATATTTGTTCGGCTATGACGTCTCATACATAGAAAACACCCAGACCAATAAAAACAGACACGTTCATGCACACAAATGTCTGTACTGACCAGAGATTGAACCCGGAACCCTTGGTGTAACAGCCGACGTCTCAACCGCAACACCAAATGGGTCGTTTACTTTAAATTTTACTTTGACTTAAGCCATTCTGAGTTCATAGCATTTCATCCCCCTTAGTGAAACGTCATTCTTTGTGTGAGTTGGAAAAGATGTGTTTTTTCTTCCGAGACCCGTAAAACACGTGTCACCGGCGCGTTTATAGCGTTACAAAAACAAACGTTTATGTTCCTAGTAATGGTCTTCTTTTAACAGCTCCTCCGTGATGCTGACTTGATTACCACGTCTCCATTCGTAATAATAGTCTTGAGGCTGAGGTTCAAATCCCGCCACGTACCAATGTGTTTACAAATTTTCAAAATTATATGTACGTTATCCGACGCTCTTATGGTGAATGAAAACATCGTGAGGAAACCTGCGAAGAGATTCAACGGTTGTGCGTGAAGTCGTCCAACCCGCACTGGGCCCGAGTGGACGACTAAGGCCTATACACCCTTTACAGGTAGGCTCGTGCCCCTCGGTGGGGACGTTTAATGAGCTGATGAAATGGCCATTTTTTTTAAATAAATATTCGTCAGAACATTTATTTTAAAAAAATGGCCCCACAATTTCAAAAAAAAATCACTTGAATTAAAATATTTTGATTTGGTTGACACAATATTCCTAGTTTTTAAAATGCAAAAAATAAAAATGTGGACTACATTATACTATCAGCATAATATTTTTCGTATTTCTAACTTTCTAAGCTTCACTATCATTATGTAGGCAAGTTTATATTTGATTTCTATGCCTAAATTGATGCACATAATCTGCCATCCGTATACTGAAGTGCACAAACAGACCGACTGTCCGTTCCATTTGATATGCAAACTAGTCCGTCCTCGCCAATAGATGGCGACACATTACCTACTCCACACCAAGCGCGGCCGGACACCGGCACGCTAGGCCCGTGCAATATAGTTGAGTAACAGTACGTGCGAATACCTACAGTTGGTTAACTGCATATTTTTTTGGTCATCCATATTCTTTTACAACCATGTCGAAGGCAAATACATTACATTTTAGCAGCCCAAAAAATAGGCACAGAAATAGCATTATCTGACGTACCATTAAATCCTATCCTTCCTACAATTTTCGTCAATTGATAGAAAGATAGATGATGACACAGTTCTTTTGTTACTAGACGACCCACGAGTTTCCGGTTAAGCATTTCATAAGAAACATGGAAAAATTACATGTATTTTGTGGTTCTCAGACATGAATTTAAAATGTTTATTCTTCTGTGTGCGAAACAAAGAGAATCATGTTAAGACAATAGGTCGGTAGCTCAATGGTGTGGATTGCCCTCCTACCGGGAGGGCTGAGGTTCAAATCCCGCCACGTATTAATGTGTTTCGAATTTTCGAAATTATATGTACGTTATCCGACGCTCTTAAGGTGAAGGAAAAACATCGTGAGGAAACCTTCACGCACGCCTGCGAAGAGATTCAAAAGTTGTGTGTGAAGTCGTCCAATCCTCACTGTCCCGCGTGGATGACTAAGGCCTAATCACCCTATACGGGAAGGCTCGTGCCCCTCGGTGGGACGTTTAGTGGGCTGATGATGATGATATGGTTTTAAATAAGAAACATAAAATATATACACATATTTGTGGTTCCCCATAATTATGTTGAAAAATAACTAGGTCAGACTCATTAATAAAATATTCCATAATATAAGTAGTTAGACTATACAAGCGAGCTCACGCGTATAATATCTAACGTACGAGCCACTGAGGGGATAATCTGACAATCCAACGTCACAAGAGTGACGTCTGTGCTCCGTGCGTTCATATTTTATGCGTGTCAAGAACAGTGACGTCATTCAAAGGAACGGAGTAAAATCCTCTGTGCACGTATCTTACGAAATTAATTATGCACTACTGTACTTTATAATAAGTTAACAAAAAGAAGACAGAGTGTAAGAGTGTCGGTGGCTCATTGGTGTGAACTGTTGCCACCCGATCTGAAAAGTGCAGGTTCAAATACCAATGTATTTTCAAAGTTTTGGAATTGCGATCACGTCTATTCGACGCTCTTATGGTGAAGAAAACATGCTGAGGAAACCTTCGCAAGCCTGCGAAGAGATGGTTGTGCGTGAAGTCGAGGTAAATCCGCGCTGGGTCCGCGTGGAAAACTAAGGTCATTGTATGATTTGAAGGAGACCAATAATAGATAGTTATTATTCTCCATCAATAACGAATTCGCCCGTCACCCGAGACAGCAGCTGTTAGGTCTCTCTCCAGTAACTTTACTAGCTACAGTGCCCTCATCCCGAAAGATAAGAGTGCAAAGTGTTATGCACTCCTATTTCACTTACATGTTTCAGTGCCGAGTCTTACAGATAGTGAATCTATCATATATAATTATAGTGTTCTGTCATGGTTGGGCATATCACCATCAGGTGAGCACCTTGTCAGACTGTCTTGTACACTTTGAAAAATAAAAATACCTGCTGAACGCACAACTGTTAAGGCAGAAGGAAGAAATCAATTCTCTTTAGCCCACACATCCTTCGTGGCTTTCATCTTCCTGTTCCTGGATTTTTCCTACAATTTTACAAGTTTGTTTTATAAATGCTGTTCAGCTGTGGACCAAAAATTACCTACATAATAAATGAAGTTGGAGTGTATGTTTGTAATATTGAAATAACAATTGAAACGGCTGGGTAGATTATTTTGGTAGGTAGCTGATGTAATAAGGAAAAAATAAAGGCTTCTTTTATTTTAGACAATACTTTTTATTTTGAAAAAAAAAAGCAATGTTGTCTTTTTTTTTTTCAAAATAAAAAGTATTGTAGTTTTTTCGAACCGACTACTGCTGCTGGCCGCAGATGGCCTTTACAGCTTCACCGGGCAAGTGGCGAGCGCAGATGGCTCGCAGCCTTAATATTTACACAACGAGCCTAAGGGCGTCCCCGAACGGGACTCGAACCTCGGCTGGGTGTTGCGGGGGGGGCTTGGTAGCCTAACATATGTTTGGGGAGAAAAGCGGCCCGGCACATGCCGGTTACGCGAATAGGACTGTGATGTTGTACCGCGCGGCAGCCAGGCGTCGCGTGACTTAACAAAGGGATTTAAGGTTATGTTTTACAGCGGGAGAATATATTGAACGCGGGTAAGACCGCGGCGAACAGCTAGTCTTAAATAAATAATAATAAATAAATATCTACTGACATTCACACAAGTTAAGCGTTAAGCCTGTATTATGGGTACTAAACAACGGATAAACATACATGTATACATATTTTTTTAAACATACATATTATACATAGATAACACCCAGACCATTACAAACAGACATGTTCATGCACACAAATGATTGTACTGCCCGAGGATCGAACCCGGAACCCTTGGTGTTGCGGCCGACCTCTCAACCGCAACACCAAATGGGTCGTCAAAAATATAAAAACAATTGCCAATCTTTCTTGCTCCTATCCCACATTTAACTTATTATCTTACTTCAGACAAACCTATACATAAATACCTATACATATGTATATCAATAGAATTATCACGTAGCGTTAATCCGTGCTAGTGTAATCTGCGACATGTCCCAATTGCCGTGATTTAGGAGACACGATACTAGTGTCTGTGAAACACGTTACTAATATACATATATTACTAACAAATATGTTTGTACTTACAATCCACAGATTTCCCAATACAGGAGATGGGGCAAGCCGCGTTTTTAAGTGCGACAAATGTATGCTCAACGAGCATACACTGGATACCAGTTTACGCTCTGTGAGACGAGTCAAGACGCACGAATATAAGAAGAAATAACCGTTTTTTCCCAAAATGCTATCCTGTGTGTGTGTGTATCGATAACATGCCATCATCGCAATGAATCAGTAAATTTACCAAGAAATATAATAACTTTTCACAGGTAAGAACCGAAAAGAAATTGCGACACTGGGACTGCCTATAAACTTGGCGGCTTGTCCAGTCTAATTGTATATTCGGATGTCTGTGGTACAACCTATATAATAGTTAGCTTATTTGGATGACGACAATGATATTCTGTATATATAAATGTAGATACGCCATCCGTGCCTCAAAAACGAACCGCTAAAGAGAATACAGTTGTATGCTCATTGTTTAGATAAATGTACGCTCATTCGAAATATGTGTACGTGTGCTGTCACTGCATTCGGAACACTTTTTTCGATTATTTTGTGAGCATATCACGAATCTATACTTTTTACATCATTGGATGACGATCGCAAAAGTTAAACAACAATAGAGCGTCGGTGGTGCATTGGTTGGACTGTTGCCTTTTGATCTGGAGGGTGCAGGTTCAAATCCTGCCACCAAAATTATATGTACGTTTATCCGACGCTCTTACGGTGAAGGAAAACATCGTGAGGACACCTGCGCCCGCTTGCAGAAGATTCAAACGTTGTGCGTGAAGTTGGTCAATCCGCACTGGGCTCGCGTTGACGACTAAGGCTTATACGCCCTTTACGGGTAGGCTCGTGCCCTTCGATGGGGAGGTTAATGAGCTGATGATGATGAAGTAACTATTCCAATAGTTGGAGGTTAGATGGATGACCGAATAAATTTCATGTTCGTTCGCACTTCGGGAGATCAAGCCATTCATATTTGCTTCTGTAAATTGTTATAGTAAAATTTATCATCATCAGCTCACGAAACGTCCCACCGAGGAGCACGAGCCTAACCGTAGGGCGCATAGGCCTTTTAACGTCCATGCGGGCATTGGGCCAGACTAAGGCATAATTTTAATAGTAAAATTAGTCAAACCAAAATGTGTACTATTTCATGCCGGTCTCCTGAGAGGTCGTGGTATGACACAGGTAGAGCCAGCTTAATCCTGCCCAGTATTCCCACACTTAACCCTTTAACTAGCGCTCATGGATATATATTTAACAAAACAATAGATTTTCTATCGTGTCTGGAATCATCGCGGTTAAAAGGTTAAAGTTTTAAGGGTACCAGTCTACTAAACCCCAAAACAATGACAGCCACAAATGGAGGTCTTTTTCTCTTCAACCTGTCACAGTCCACTGCTGGACATAGTCCTTCGCATTATGCGCCAATGGGCGACCTAGCTGTGAACAGTTTGACAAAAATAAAGAAGTAGGTAATTTGATTCATTAATTTAAAGTTTAAAGCATGTATTCTAGAAAAAGATCCAATGTTTATTTTTACTGAAATTTAGTAAGAAAGGGATCGCGCTATTTATTGTATAGAGCGCTATCCCTTTCTAACTATATTCAAGTATAGATCAACGCTTGAGTTTCGTTCTAGAATACAGGCTAAATGTAGAAATCAACCAATACCAAATTTGTACACACATGTGTTGAATATCTCGACTTAGTTACAACAGTTATTACGTCAGAGGTGGCTAAACGTCTTAGGGTTCTGACGTCACTGTAAAGACCTCGCCTTATCTCGGGGTCATTTGTCACCCCGGCTGAAATAATAAGTAACCCGTCACGGGTGTCCCGTAGTGTGGTTCCAAGACTATGTGATTAAATGGGGTGTGATAGTCCTACAGCTTTGTCTTTTGTGTATTACTGATAAGTGTGAGCTGTATCACTAAAAAGATGATAAAAGAAACTAATTTCGCTTAACGAACTGAGTATATCATCATCATCAGCTCATTAAACGTCCCCACCGAGGGGCACGAGTTTAGGCCTTAGTCGTCCAAGTAGGCCCAGTGCGGATTGGCCGACTTCACGCACAACCTTTAAATCTCTTCGTAGGCGAGCGCAGGTTTCCTCACATTGTTTTCTTTTACCGTAAGAACACAGTAATCTGTTTACTGCGGTAAGAGCGTCGGATGACGTACATATCATTTCAAAAATAAGAAAACATTTTGGTACGTGACGGGATTTGAACCTCAGCCCTCCCGGTAGGAGGGCAACAGTCCACACCATTGAGCCACCGACGCTCTGAACACATAATTATTAATAATAGTTAAATGGCATAATTGATATATTTTACAGGGTATCTCTCTTCTGCCTTTCGCTGCCGCTGATCATAGGTATCTCCTATTCTGCGCCAGATATCCCGGTCCTCGCTCTTCTCATCCAGCCTTCACCAGCGTCCTTCTGCAAGTCGTCGGTCCATCAGGCTGGAGGGCATCCTACGCTACGCTTGCCAAGACGCGGTCTCCGCTCCAGAACTCGTCTGCTCCAACGGCTATCATTTCTGCGACACAAGTGACCAGCTTATTAAAAATATATTCCAAATCAGCCGTAATTTACTTTTACGCCCTCAAAAGTTGCGACTTACTTCTTGCAGTGAACGTTCCAAAATGTCAGATAATTATCAAAAATATGTAGTATACCATGACGACGTATCCCAATTAGTACAAATATGTGTTCGAGTAGTTATCGAGGAGTTCAAACGTTGAGTTGTTCCCGCAAATAGTTTCAATTAACTATTACCGAACGGGTGTTGGTCCAACCAGTTCTAGTAAGTAGCCAAGATCGATTTTGTGCCAGTGCTCTTGTGATAATGGAATTTGTTTGTCCTTGTGTGTACTATCTGCTCCAAGATATCCATTTTATCGAATTATTTTTTCTTTTGAGTCAAACGTATTTTGTATGTCAGTTTTATGTATTTTTAATTTAATAACATTAATGTCACTTCAAATATAATTTTATTTTATGACACTTAATAAATTTGTGATATTAAATAGAAGAACATCAAAATTTGACTATTTCTGATGTTTACGTTTCAAAGGTAGCCTTAAATCGTTTTCGTGTGAGGTCTCTTATGAATAATTACATAATAAATAAATAAAAATAATATTTATTGTTTTTGAGCACTCTTAAATCTATATTCAATTCAGTGCCTCCAATTTAGCATATGAATGCATGTACGTATCAGGAGACACTGCTCTTTCTTAAATTATTTTGCGAGTTGCTTAAAATAACACCAATCAATTCTTTATCGTAAAAGATTGTTATAGTGAGAAGAAATATTTCTTTTCAAATATAGTGCTGCTTGCCAGTTCTGTTACTTGAATTTGGCTTCACGCGTGTGTAGTTACATATTTTGATATTACCAGGTTCCAAGAACCTTATACTATGAGAAGATTCATCTGTGAATTTGACAGCGTCATCGTACCTAATGTTTTATAGACACATTGACAAAGACCACGTGCCATCGAGTATATTTGATATTTTGGAAATTGTAAAAATATGCACAATATTTCGCGTAAGCCGCTGCAGCGCTTTTGGAAACTTTGCGACCCGAGTGAGTTCCGAACTACCCAGCGAACCAGCGCGGATAGTTCTTCTTTTCTTCTTTGTCGTACGGGCAGTCTCCGCAACTCGACGACTAAGCGCCTTTTTTGCGTTGGAGGGTGTACGGCCAGATTACTCTAGCCAGCCCAGCTCTGCCAAGAAATCTCCCAGAGCTTTGACCCTATTAAAGGCTTCTCCAAGGGTCCTCGGCGAGCCAAGGTACCTCGCCCGGTATTTGGCCACTTCACTGCATTCTAGCAGGACATGGACCGTCGTTTCCTCAGCCCTCATGCACGCTCTGCACATGGGGCTGTCTGTAACACCAATAGTGAACAGGTGTTTATTAAAACTGCAGTGTCCTGTCATAATGCCAATTATCAGCCTTAGACGTTTCCTGCCTAGTTTAAGTAAGATCCCAGAGAGGCGGCAGTTCACCTTTGGAAGTACCTCCTTGGTCTGTCTGCATTCCTCTAGGGATGTCCAGTATTCATTGTGTAAATAGGTTGTGCGCTGCCTAATTTGATCCCTTAGAAGGTTTATTGGTAGTGGGATGATGGGCTCAGGACCAACTGCTCTCACTTCCGAACCTTGTCGAGCTAAGGCATCGGCAGCATCGTTACCTCTGCTGTTACTGTGTCCTTTGATCCAGTTCAAGGTTAGTTGGTTTGAATGCCAACCCGATTTAAGATTACTCATGGCATTCATAGATAATACCCGCTGACATCTTGTAGCTGTCGAGCGCTTGTAATACCGCTTTGCTATCGGAAAAGATTACGATGTTGTAACCCTTTACCTGCCTAGCTAGCACAGCCCTCGCCGCTAGAAGAATGCCAATACATTCAGCCTGGAAGACAGTGTTATGCTCCCCAGCGGCACCGTTTGTTTTATATTGAGGTCCTCGGAGAAAATCCCCGCACCAGTACCTGATGCCATCTTAGAGCCATCAGTATAGATCGTGAGTGCACCATGCTGTAACCGCGTTCCCTCACAGTCCTGCAGATGTACTCTGTATTTCTTATCAAAGATGAATACTGGCTCAATAATATCAAAGACTGCGTCTTTGATAGGCGAGTCAGCCCATCCCACAAGTATATTCTTATGATGTCTTGCATCTTCGAAACTCACCAGCTTTTGGTGTTTGAGTCTAATAGATGCAAGGGCTGCTTCCTGTTGTATGTGGAGATATAAAGGCGGTATATTCAGTGCCATCTCCAGAGCTGCAGTTGGAGTGGTCCTCATGCAACCCGTGACTGCTCTACACGCCAGTCTCTGAAATCTCTGTAGTCTTTTCCTACATGTTATCAGTTCCGTCCTGGTCCACCAGACTACGCAGGCATAGCAGACCATCGGCCTTATAACTACTAGGTAGAGCCACAAGAAAATTTTCGGCGAGAGGCCCCAGCGTTTTCCAACCATGCGTCTACACTGCCATAGGCTGATTTCCGCCGTCCTCAGCCTTGATTCTACGTGGCTACTCCAGTTAAGTTTACTGTCTAGTGTGACCCCTAGGTATTTCACCTCCTTAGAAATACTCAGAGCTGTACCAAACAGCCTGGGTGTCACATGGTTATCTAAAATTCGTTTTTTCGTGAACATAACAAGTTCCGTTTTACTAGGATTGACTCTCAGATCGTGTTGTTTGCACCATCTTTCTACAATCCGTAGTGCCGCCTGCATGGTATCGCAAACAGTACTAGGCTGGTGCCCAGTAGTCAATATCGTGATATCATCTGCATAGCCTATGGTATAAAAATGTCTACTGTTGAGTTCTGTTAACAGGTCGTTCGCTACAAGATTCCAAAGTAGTGGAGATAGTACACCTCCTTGAGGGCACCCTCTCACCACCAAGGCAGCCTTGTTGCTTCCCTCAGTAACCCTAACCGTTCGGGTTCGGAGCATGTCGATGATCCAGTCAGTGATTGTGCTTGCCACACCATGCCTCATCAAGGCACCCTCTATACTGGAGAAGTTTGTTTTTCAAAGGCTCCCTCTATATCAAGGAAAGCACCCAGACAAATTAGTTTATGCGACAGCGCCCATTCAATCTTACCTACCACTTGGTGGAGTGCTGATTCGGTGGACTTACCTGTGCAGTAGGCATGTTGATGTTTATGTATCGGTATCACCTTAAGCACACCATCCCTCATGTACCTGTCACATAGCTTTTCCAGAGTTTTGAGCATAAATGATGACAGGCTTATAGGTCGATATGCTTTGGGATCCGTGTAGTCATTTTTTCCTGGCTTAGGAATGAAGACGACTTTGACCTCTCGCCATTCCCTTGGTGTGTACTTATGCGCCAGGCATGCTTGTAGTATTCGTGAAAGTGGACGCGTGATAAACTTACCTCCCCATTGCATCAGCGCCGGAAAGATCTCGTCTGTTCCCGCTGATTTAAAGGGTGAAAAAGACGTCACCGCCCACTCTACCTTGCTTTCCGTCACAACTTCCTTCGCGATCCTCCAGTCATCTTCACTAGGTTGGTCTCTGGTGGAGTCACAGGTAATTGTCGGTGTACTTGTGCAATCAGGGAAGTGCGTTTGAAGAAGGATTTCGCACGCCTCATCGATATTATTCGATAGCATGCCATCGCTTCTTCTCACTCCCCCAGAGTAGCAGGGGTATTTTGTTTGGATAAAATCTTCCTTACCCTGTTAGCTTGCAGATTTGATCCAATCTCCTCCGTGAATTTACGCCATGATGCTGATTTCCAGTATCTGATGCGTTTTTTGTATTTAGCTTTGGCCAACTTATAGTTGTCCCAGTCTGTGTCGTCACTTGTATTCATGGCCCTGTTAAATTTCTTTCTGACATTCCGCCTGAGACTTTCCAACTCCGGACCCCACCATTTGGTGTTTCCGTGTTTTCCAGTGTCTGGATTGCCTAAGGGACAGGCTTCATAATAACATTTCCTGATCGATTCACTCAGCTGAGCTACTTGTTCGTCAATCTGTTGTGTATTCTCTAGGATCCCCACTCTGAAGTCTTTCAGGCTGGTTTCCAGGAGTTTAATGTATTTCAATCTATCTGTCTTCCTGGGACAACGCCTGGGTATTGTTGTCAAAGTACTAATTTCAAGATCGTACCTTATCCATCTGTGATCCGAGCAAGAGGCTTCGTTAGAAACTCTCCAATTCCGGATTTGATCTGCCACGCCAGCAGATGCAAGTGTGATATCTATAATCGTCCTGCAACCTCTGCCGACGAAGGTAGGTTCAGTTCCTCTGTTTATTATCTCGAGGTCTGTAGTAAGTAGGAATTCAAATAATTGATTACCTCTGTTGTTGCTGACTTCCATCCCCCACAGCGGGTGATGGGCGTTGCAGTCCGTGGAGATGATAAGCTGCAAGTCGTTCTGTTCACAAGCGTACTAGACGTGCTACTTCATCTGGTGGGGCTTCATCACCGTCTGGCATGTATGCAGAGGCTACGACCAGCTCGTTATGATTTAGTTCATGAATTGGCGCAAGCTTAATGGTTGTTAAGTCCCTGGAACAGAAATCCATTAGTGGCTGCGCAACAATGTTATAGTATATACAGGTTCTAACGTTGTCCACAGTGGCGTGAATTAGCTTACCTCCTAGGTTGGAGAGTCCCTTAACCACGCCACTTCTTATCCACGGCTCCTGGATAAGAGCGACAGCCGTGTGTTGTTCCTCCAGCCACCGCCGAAGTTGAGCCGTAGCGGTTACGCTGTGGTGGAGGTTGCATTGCAGGAGCTGTGCTGTGCTAGGCGGCGCCATCGGGACGGCTTCCTCCTGCCAGCAGCAGCTCCTCCAGGCTCAGAGGAACCTCCCCATCCTCCTCCAACTCCTGGTCTAGACTTGGTGGTGGCGGTCGCTCAGATGTGGCCTCCCCAGCGTTCTCCGCAGCGCCCACCCCCGAGGCCCCACTGTCACCCAGTTGGGGAGGGGTTTCAATAAACCTACCTTTACCATCCCAGAATCGGATACGAAGGCTGCCGACCATGAAACCAACACGGCGGTCCTTCTCCATGATCTCTGGGATAATATCCTCGGGGATGTACACCACGACGAACGTGTTGCCTGCCTCTTCATTGCGGTGAACCGCATGCAACCGCCATCGTTCTGCTTGTGCCCAATCGTTAGCGATATTGAGGTACCTACCAATATTGGCTTCGTCTTCCCTCCATACCTCCGGTATACGTAGGCTCGCCTTCACCATGCGGGGAAGTTCTGCCTCGAGCATTACAGTGAGCCTTTCGGCTCCTGGTAGTGTAGGGTCGCGCAAAGCCCACTTCACCCAACCTACTGTGAAGTCATTGGCGCATGTGAGCCTCAGACTTCCGTCATGGAAAATGGGCTTACCCCAGAAAGTGGGACCTCTTTTGGTGAAGTCATCACTTATGTGTATGGACAGCTGCCTCTTAAAGTGACCTATAATTAAGTCACTAGTCTCCGCCGAGATACGTCCAGTGGACGCACACGTAATGGCGATCCGCGTCACGGTGGAAGACTTGGTGGCAGCCGCTGATGCATATGAGACCGGCCGCGCAGCAGTGCCCTTCACCAGCTTGGGCTTCTTGGACTCACCTCTCGGAGAAATAGTCTCGTCAAGACGTGCCCGCTTGGCCATTGCCTTAGAGGACGTCTGCCTTTGCTGCGGTCTTGGGGTATTCGATGCCGGACTAGGTTTCCCCTTGTTTTTCCCCGATGGCTTGTTCTTGCGAACTTCCACCCAGGGTTCACTAGAGGGCGGCTCTGCTACGGTTTCTGGTTCTGCCGTACGACTGGTACTTACTTGCTCAGTTACCTGGGCCAGCTTCCTTTGCCGTCGTTTTTCACGCAGTTTTGCGCGTCGCTTTTGTTTTCTACTGAGTTCCGTCTTACCAGCCAAGGCACCAGGCGCACCAGTACCCTCTGCAGGGTTCTGTATCGCGCCACGACCCGGGCGACTGGACGTAGACCAGTTTTCATTCAACCTTTTCATAAGATTGTCCGCCGTTGTGTCACTGGACCGCGGAGTGGTCTGTGTAACGACGCGTTGTGTCTGTGCGGTGTCTGAGGACGTAGCCACCGAAGGTTTCCCAGCGGTGTCAGCAGCCCTTTGTGTTTCTCTCGGAATGGCTGTTTCATCAGCTTTCCCGAGTTCATGCCTGACTTGTAGTTCAGTGTTGTTTGTGTTTGTTTTGTCTATAATTGTATCCATGTGATATATAGTGTATAGATTCATTGATCCGGCTTCCCACCCTCCTCGGAGCCCGCACATTTGGGGATGCCCTATACAGGTGCACCAGGACTACCGGATCAATATAGGTACGAGGGCATAGCGAGAGGGCGCGACATCGGGTGCTCATAACTGCGCAGCTGACAAACAGGCCACACAGAACTTGCTCCTTCACCATGGCCATCACTTGTACCCCCCCACCTCGCCTGTGCTCCTCTGACGGATGCACGTGACCATTTCCCCCCTGCTTGGCTATTGCAGGGGGCTACCGTTTAAACCGAAATCCAGACCAAAGAGGGCGTGTTGCCTTGCGAGGGTAACTTACCCCGACCCTGCTCAGCTCAACCCTCCAGGACTCCTTCATCCGGTCGTACGGCGCTCAACCACGCAGGCCCTAGCGCAGGAGAGGACTAGTTAGTCCAGCAAGCCGTCCTCCCCGAAAGCTTGCCGGATCCAGTGGCCTTTCATAAGGGTTCAGCCATGGGTGAGGGAGGAAATAAGCGGATGTAGGATGGGATAGTGAAGGCATGGGGACAGTGGACAGGGTAAGCGACCAGACTATTTCAGTTATATCTGTTTCATATGGAACCAGATCAAAAACAGGCGGCAACCACGTGAAGGATAATAGCTGGTCTTGCCTTAGGGATCTTCGCGACCTGCGCTCTCCCCTAAAACCATTTGCCAAATCACCCATTGGGATTTATGGGTGAAATAGGAGAAGGTTTATGGTGCGAAGCAAAGCAAAAACAAAATAAGTCAAGCACAAGCATAAGCTTTCCCCCGCCAAGCGCGGATAGTTAGAAAACTATGCAAATATCGTGTAATAAAGTATATGAAATTTGATTATGGCATGTGTTAGTCACGAGCCTGTTTGAGTTACTCTGCAACTTGTACAAACGATTTTGAATTCAATCGAACAAGGAATACTATCAGGATATATCAGGATTTTTCATAAGCGTGGATTCAATTAATTCACTAAACTATTTATTAAGTCAAATAAATACCGGTTGTATAAATAGATATAATTTTCTCTATCGCCTTTAAATTTACAGTATCGATAATGCAATGTAAATTACATATTTTTGGGGGTTGAAAACGAAAATTGAATTAAGTGTTGAATACTCGTTATTGCTCTTTTTTAAAAGGTATGAAGCTCAAAACTTTTGGAACCAAAGCTGAGCCAAATCAGGAATTGATATAATAATTCCCGAATCATGAGGCGATAAAAGTCCAACGCTCAGCTCATTAGACCATGGAGGAAAGGCAGACATTCCAATTACAAGAAAGATTAAGACATTACCTCGTGAACAATTTAAAAGAAACTCTATCGTAACAGCAGAAGTCTTATTACACATCGAGACACCTTCATAACTAATCAAATCATCATCATCATTACAGTTTCAAATATCCACTGCTGAACGAAGACCCTTAAGATTTCAATTGTGGAAGTCAATAGAGAATCTAGAAGTGCGCGACGTGCGACTCTAGCAGTTGACATCCATTTGCTACCCTCACCTTCACCAGGTCACAAACAACAGATACCAAATTATGTTTGCGCAAGCGTAATCACACATAACATCGATGCGAGCGTCGGTGGCTCAATGGTGTGGACTGTCGCCTTCCTACCGGAAGGGCTGAGGTTCAAATCCCGACACGTACCAATGTATTTTCCGAATTTTCGAAAAATATATGTACGTTATCCGACGCTCTACGGTGAAGGAAACATCGTGAGAAACCTTCATGCACGCCTGCGAAGAGATTCGAAGGTTGTGTGTGAAGTCGTCCAATCCGCACTGGGCCCGCGTGGACGACTAAGGCCTAATCACCTATACGGGTAGGCCTCGTGCCCCTCGGTGGGACGTTAATGAGCTGATGATGAAGCGTATTACAATGAACACACCCTACATGTAACCCGGCGCATTAGCATTGCACTCGCTGAGCGAGCGTGCTAAATCGCCAATCTGTCGCGCCGAGCGCTGAAGTGAATAAATAAAAAATCACTTAGCTCCGCTCGCTTAGCGCTCGGCCGGCATCGATTATTGACTTACTTGCTGTATCGTGATGCGGCATTGTATACTATATACATAATATATTTAGTTTCATTCATGTATTCAGGCTTGGATTTTAAAATCTACTTTAATTTTGTGTGTTACATATGTATATATAAAATAAAAGATTAATATTTTAATAGTTCGGTGTTTAAAATACAATAATTAAATCTAATATCTCCCTTTCATTATTTTTGAAGTGCCACTTACATTGAGGTCTTATCATTTTAGTAGAATACTAAGTTTCTACGGTTAGTCTATTCCGCGTATATGATATGTAAAGCGGCTGGTTTTTAGAGTTTCAAATTTAAGTGTAGGCAAACAAGCAAGACCATTTACGTCAATTTGAAATTTAGGGTAAGAAAAGAAGGCTTCGTGTAACTGACTCACACGACCAATAACAACGCTCGTTTTGACATTCGTTTTCTGTGAGGCCGTATTACCATGATTTGGCTTTCAAAACATAACTTGATAAAAATCAACCAAAGAACGATATTACATTTTCAACAAAATAGAATGGAAATCTATACTTCATCACAAAAGCCAATATAGTCTCACCTTCGCGGTGTCGTTAAAAACGTATACTAAAAAATAAACACGACTTTGTAAACTGAAGCGATGGTTCAAAAGGCTTTGCGTCATATCATGACAACATCGTAGACACGAGTGTCGGTAAATAAGTAAAAATCACTTAGCTCGCTCGCTCGCTCCGCTTAGCACGTCAGCTGTCCCGTCAATTAGGCGAACGATGAGCAAAGCTGTAGGGAGTGCTGACGCTATAAAATTATGGAGGTGGTATATTATTTTTTTCTTGTAAATAATCAATCCGATTTCCAAAACTGGAATTGATGATAGTACCATATTAAAAATTTATTAATACGGTTTAATATCCGTATCCGTATGTATACGGAAATCGATAGTAGGATCGAAACGAATGTACTTATGAAATTTGTAAGCAAAGCTACATGAAACTAAATTAAATGATAAATGGTATTAGAATATTCACGTTATAGTATTGGTTTTATACATGCCATGTCAACATAAAATCATAATACAAGCAAAATGACATAGTTAAAACTCAAATCCAAAATTGATTTGAAATAAAAATCCCACCTATCAGATATTTTTTTATTTGTTCAAATATGTTCGAATCATCGTACTTGTATTAAATAGTACGAAAAGACGTAAATGCCATATCCAAAACACTTGATCTCGGGTGTGTTACGCATCATATTCATGCAGCATCTCCTATCATGCACTCGGCTAGTCGACAGACTGTCTCACCTGCCGTTTATCGAAATGCTAATATGGTACGTGCTCGCCAAAACCTCTCACCACTCTTGGTGTAATAGGCAACAGCCATGGATATATAGATGCTTGACGAGCAAAATATGAATCGGAAATTGAAAGGTAACTTCATGACATTCATAAGTGTTCTTATGGACCTAAATTGAATAAATTCTTTTTGAGTATTGATTTAGAGAATCCAATATCAGAAATATTATTGACAAGCTTTTTCTTTATTTAAGGAGCTTACTCAATTTTAACCATGTCGCTCCGTTAAGGCTTTATTTGAATATTAGAAAAACACTTTAAGAGGAACTAGATTACGTGTTCCAGCTCTGGAGACAAACAGCCAGTACTGTTACAATTGCAATCGTCGATTTTGTAGTCAAATCTGTTCGCTCCCTCAAATGTGCGATCCGGACATACTCCATCGATACATAAAGTACATCTTCAATTTGTCCCATACTTCAAAGGAGATGTTCATATGCCCATTAGTATTTATGAACTTCCTCGTGAATGTGGCCGAATCCAGGTTAGGGTAGCATGGTCTAGTAATCTGAGCGATAGTTTTAGGATCGATAGATGATTTTATGCAACATACACACACTCACACTAACAATCACAACCACACACCCATATAGACATACGTTCACAATACACATAATCAAATTTTAATAGTTTAGTTCTATATCATTNGAGTGTCGTCGCCTTTATGACGGAATAGAAAACAATAATAATAACACTTATAATACTAGAAACAGAAAATCAATAAGACATCTCATAACATATTCTTTTGATGTGTTTTACTAAAATTAGAGTTTGAGTAAGTCATCATCATCAGCTCATTAAACGTCCCCACCGAAGGGGCACGAGCCTACCCGTATAGGGTGATTAGGCCTTAGTCATCCACGCGGCCCAGTGCGGCTTGGACGCTTCACACACAACCTTTGAATCTCTCGCAGGCGTGCATGAAGGTTTCCTCACGATGTTTTCCTTCACCGTAAGAGCGTCGATAACGTACATATATTTTTTTGAAAATTCGAAAAACATTGGTACGTGTCGGGATTGAACCTCACCCTCCCGGTAGGAAGCGACAGTCCACACCATTGAGCACCGACGCTCATCAATTTTTAGTAATAAATTTTGTTAAATGGACAAGTAAGTGCAATTTGAATATAAAAAAGGCTTGGCTGCGTCGTACTTCCAATGTGAATCACGTTGCAAAACCTGCCGTAGACAGCCGCTGTGACGCACGGGGAAACGTCAGGAACAAAAACTTGGCCCTTGCAAAATACGTTGACAAAGATATTATCTATCTATGTGTTTGCCAATGTAAAACAGAACTGAACACGTTATGGAATACGGATCAGCAATGGATAAATGTGCATGCATACGTGTGTGTGCATGCGTACGTGTGTGTGCATGCGTACGTGTTTGTGTGCGTGCGTGTGCATGAACATGCGTGTGTGTGTACACGTAGATAAATGCGATTATTCTAATATCGCAAATAGATACTCTGCGTGTATTTAATATTTTAGTCTATTTCTATATTCTTCTTTCAGCTCTTTCTTTTTGCCTTAAAAATGTAGGCCTCCTTCATACTATGCCATTTATCCCGGTCTTGGGCTACCTCCATCCATTTCATCCCAGCTCTCACTTGATGTCATCGCACCAACGCATCTGTGATCTTGGGCGTTTTTCACCCCATGGTCTCCACTCCAACAGCGATTTGCACCTTGAGTCTTCCTTCTTATTTACTTACTAGCTTTTGCCCGCGGCTTCGCTCGCATTAAATTCGGGATAACACGGTACTTTCATTTATCACTATACATAGGATTTCCCCTTCCTCCAACTTTAAAGGTTTCGGGGTCAATTTCAGATTTTTTTATTAGCAAAAAATATGTTATAGTGAGCTAACCTTAAAAGATAGACATATGCTGTTGCGGACTTTTTTGTAGACCTTTAAAAGGAGAACAATACTCTCATATATGCTTTTGTGTAACTTTAACCGTACGCAGCGGAAGCTACAAGTATGAAAAAATACCCCCGATTTTGAAACATTTTTCATTACTGCTCCTTACTCGTAGCGTGATGATATATAGCCTATAGCCTTCCTCGATAAATAAGCTATCTAACACTGAAAGAATTTTTTAAATCGAACCAGTAGTTTCTGAGATTAGCGCGTTCAAACAAACAAACAAACTCTTCAGCTTTATATATTAGTATAGATTTATTTAACTGAAAAACTTCAACTTCAAAACTTCTCGTACTTTTACTTAGAGAAAAAAGCATTTGCGTATGTTTTACGTTCAATATGTTTTTTGTATAAGTTGGACAGATAATATCTTTAAAAGTTTGTTACACGATTATTAGTAGTACTTCAAAAGATCGTTTAAGGTGAAATTAGAGTGCTAGAACTTGTTATTTTACTATTAATCTCGAGGTATTGGAATTTAATATGTATGATCTTTGATCGCGACGGTATTTTGTATCGATTTACTCACAAATAGCTTGCCTGCGTATCACATAAGTCGGATTAATGAAATTAAAATGTATCTAATGGATTAATATGAATAACGTTCTATGCTCTTGGAGAAATTTCTCGTTAATAACGATGTAGACATCTATTAATAGAGAACTCTGTTTTAATGTAGCTATTCAAATATCTCTTTGGTAGGTACTTGTTTAGTGATAATTTACTTACATTATCATTTTATAAGCAAAATGTGAATTTTAAATGGAGTCAAATTCAGGGCTGTCAAGGTAATTTGTGGCCAACAGTTCTCCAAAATCCCCGGGCAGTACAAACATTTGTGAACATGAACAAAGCTGTTTGTATTGGTCTGGGTAAATTCTATGTATGCATGCATTTACAAAAAAG
Source organism: Leucinodes orbonalis (assembly GCA_019425675.1). Classification (NCBI taxonomy): domain Eukaryota; kingdom Metazoa; phylum Arthropoda; class Insecta; order Lepidoptera; family Crambidae; genus Leucinodes; species Leucinodes orbonalis. Next base: position 202,445 of record PQWD01003430.1, read on the forward strand.
TGTTTATAAGTATGTTAATCTGTAGTTTAGAACCAATTACAGGCTAATGCTTAGTTTGGGGCTAAATGGCGCTGTGTGAATGTCAGTGAATAATTATTTATTTTATACTAAATAACAACTGGTACCAGCAGCTTATTATTATGCCTTCCATGGCATTAAGGGAATCAGGATTAATATTTAGTAAATGGAACGGTCAGTCCTCCATCTGTGGTGAGAGGTCTCCGGTAATTTTACCAGCTACCCTCAACCAGAACAGAAATGCAAACCAGACAGTCTTAGACGACAAAGTATCGAGTCTTTCACCTTGTAGATTTTTCGGTTATCCATCTGATTATAGGAAACTACCTTGACTGGCACCATTGTTCGCCAAATGTGCCGTTCTCTCGTCTCTTCAACTTATCGCAGTCCACTGCTGGCCATATGTCTCCCCCATTTTGCGCCAGATAACCCGGTCCGCCAGCGACCTTTCGCAAGTCGTCGGTCCATCGGGCCGGAGGGCGTCCGACGCTACGCTTGCCAAGACGCGGTCTCCACTCCAGTACTCGTCTGCTCCAACGGCCATCGGTTCTGCGACTAACCTGCAGAGCCGGCGGGCTATTTCGGTAACTTTAGTTCTCTTATGGATTAAATAATTTCTAATCTTATCTCAAAGAGAGACCCTACGCATAGCTCGCCCCATTGCGCGTTGAGTGACTGAACTTGAGAACCAATCCCGCAGTTAGTAGTCGCGTCGACAAAAAAAGTATAATATTATTAAAGGATCACAGAGTCTACTGAACCGTGCACTGGATCTTGATACGTGCTACAATTTACAACTTAATTGAAATTTCAATTCCAAGCCCCTATTTGCGCCTTAAAGACAAACGCCGGAGTAGAATTAAAATCGGGGTTCTTAAGACGGTGAAGGGGTCAAGATGTGCCAAAAGGAGCCACTGTAATCTGATCCCAAATTGCAGTACAATTACCCCTTTTGGCGAACAATTCGTAAGGCCCCGGAGCAGGGCGGGGGGTCAAGTAAAGGTGGTCTGCTTGTGTAAATTGCAACAGAAGTATAATCTAGAGGAGATAGTCTGCAAAATGCAATTAGGAAGCGACGAGTGACGCTTCTGCAAAAGCATAAGATACTTTACACTGTCGAGCAAGGAAAGGTTTTGAAATTAAATATTTGATATCCGATGCTCTTCCGGTGGATCAGTATCGTCATTAATAAAAAAGATTTGGATTAATTAATACTTTTAAGGACCGACGCAATTAAAGCCAAGTTTAGTATAAGTTTGTTTTCAATAGCCTCTCAAAGTTTGATGTTATTACCTCAGAAATAGTTTCCTTTAGTTATACACAAATATTAACATTGAACATTGAATACCACTTAATATTAATATATAACTGAGAAAGGAGCTTTCAAGATAACTCCACGGCAGGCTTTCAAAATAATTTCGTTAATACAAAGCGAACCAAATTTAACGGTTGAGAATAAAAGCCCGGTATTCGTGGATCATGGCACTTAACTTTAACATTTTCTTACTTTGTACCTGGATTTTGTTCTATTTTTGTTATTCATCGAAATCGTTTATTATTATCTTATATTTTTGTTCTTTAAACAAACGTTATTAAATTAATTAACTACAAATACTTCGTAGACACTGTCAGAATCTAATGAGAGGTAATTCCGTATAAGTTCACCTTATTGATTAATTGTAATAGTGTTAATGGTTACCTCTGTGGCATCGTAAGACCTAAGGACCTAAGTAAGACCTAAGGAAGAGGAAGAGCGTCGGTGGCTCAGTGGTGTGGACTGTCGCCTTCCTACCGGGAGGGCTGAGGTTCAAATCCCGACACGTACCAATGTATTTACGAATTTTCGAAAAATATATGTACGTTATCCGACGCTCTTACGGTGAAGGAAAACATCGTGAGGAAACCTTCATGCACGCCTGCGAAGAGATTCGAAGGTTGTGTGTGAAGTCGTCCAATCCGCACTGGGCCGCGTGGACGACTAAGGCCTAATCACCATACGGTAGGCTCGTGCCCCTCGGTGGGGACGTTAAATGAGCTGATGATGATGAATCAATAAACTGTTGTTTAACTATGATGAAGTCCCATTATTTTGCCCCGTAGTGTAACGGCCTGAAGAGCTGGTTCGAACGCTTTTTAATTGTGCAACTATCCAGACTATTGTACGGGAGTAATATAATTTGTACTACTGTAGTTGCTACCTTACTGGATTGAAATACGGCTCAAATTCCAAGGTTCATTCAGTAAATGATTTTGAATTGACGATTTGAACACTGGGTGGCATATTCTCAGTTTTATCGGTTTCAACGATTTGAGGTAACTGAATGGTTGGTTTGAAAATGTGGACGGATTTTCGGAATCGTTGTGCTATTGTGTCTATAACATTTTGGTCCTTTAGTATTGATCATCATCATTATTATACGTCCCCACCGTGGGGCACGAGCCTACCCGTATAGGGTGTATAAGCTTAGTCGTCCACGCGGGCCCAGTGCGCATTAACCGACTTTACGCAGCTTTGAATCTCTTCTTAGGCGTGCGCAGGGTTCTCCATGATGTATTACTTCTCCGTAAGAGCGTCGGATAAAAGTACATATAATTTCGCAAATTCAAAAACACATTGGTACGAGGCGGGTTTGAACATGCGCCCTCCAGATCAGAAGGCATCAGTGAACCACCGACGCTCTTTTCTTAGTTCTGTTGGTTCTGATTAGTAAGTATTAATTTCAGGATCTTTTTTGATGACCTACGTGGTATAATAGCTGTAACAGTGGTCCGGTTATTTAACTTATAATATATTTATGTATTTTTGATGACCTATTTGGTGTAGCGGTTGAGACGTCGACTGCAACGCCAAGGGTTCCGGTTTCATTCCCCGGGAAGTACAAACATTTGTGTGGATGAACATGTCTGTTTGTAATGTTCTGGATGTTTACTATGTATAAAATGTATGGATTTACAAAAAAAAACACCCCAGACAACAGATGATAGGTCTCTTATACCCGGTCATGTCACTAGCTACAGTGCTAGCCTAGCTCAGTATCGAGGGTACCACCAAATAAACCATTTAGTAAGAGGTCGCCCGACCCTTCTTTTGTTTTTATGTGGATGCCAGTCACGAACTTAAGACTTAGGATCAACTTACTTGGTTTATATTCTATATTTAAAGGCTTTATATCGAGTAAATATAAAAACTGGCAAAGTTCTATAAATACGAGTATAGATTTCATTAGTTTACGCATTCGGCGGTTAATAAACGTGTCCAAAAAACCGCACAAAAGGCCTGTTGGTCCGCAAATGACGGCCTTCCCATTATCCGCACAAATTGTTCTGGAATCATCTTTGTCCCATCCTTTGTTCTCGATTGTCGGTCTTCATTAGGTTAATTAAGGCCCATTGTGGGCCCGAGTGTGTGCGACCTTTACCATTGTCTGAGATATTGGATTTCTAGTCAGTCTAGATTCGTGCCCTTTTTGCAGACGTATTGTTTGCCCGGTGAAAAAATGTTTAGGTTTTTCGATTGTTTTATTTATGTATTTTCAAGTAACACATTTATTTTAGTTATTTCACACCGTATATTGTGTATAACCGATGGCGTGGTAAGGTAGGTTCTTGAGTGGCGTCTACGTAAAGGAAACCGAAGCACAAGTGTTTAGGCCTTAGTCATCCACGCGGGCCCAATGCAGGTTGGATAACTTCACGTACAGCCTTCGAATCTCTTCGCAGGCAGACGCAGGTTTCCTCATGATGTTTTTCTTCACTGTTAGAGCATCGGATAACGTACACATGATTTCGAAAATTCGAAAACACATTGGTATGTGGCAGGATTTGAACCTCAGCCCTTCCGGCAGGAAGGCAACGGTCCACACCATTGAGCGACTGACGCTCCAAAAAATATTATTTTTTTGAATTTTTGTTGTCTGAATGAAATCCACGTTACTCGTAACTTTAAACCCGGTGTAATTTGGTGCATGCACTTTTCGTGGTGAAATACAATAAATATGAAACAGTTCCAAATGCCACATCTGAAACACGTTTGAGACACGCAATATGTACGTTACCCGAAGCAAAAGTTCGTACTTTGTCAAACGGTAATAGGATGAAGATAGTAAGTGGAAAGTAGGTCAATTAGGCTGCCACGTGCTACAAAACTATAAAATGTAAATATTTTGCTTATTTAAACAATTGTGTAAGTCGGTGGGTTATTGGTGTACTGTTTTTTTTCGATCTGGACGTGCAGGTTCAAATCCCGTACGTTTTTCCGACGCTCTTACGGCGAAAGAAAGAGGAAACCTGCGGAGGCCTGCGAAGAGATTCAGAGGTTGTGCGTGAAGTTGACCAATTCGCACTAGGCCTTGACAAGCCATATAGGAGTAGGCTCGTGCCTCTGGGTGGGTTGTTTAATGAGCTGGTGATGAATCAACTGTATCGCTAAATAACTGACAGAAATATTAAAGTTTTTAATTTGATTTGCGTTTTGATCTTACCTTACAAAGTACCTTGATATACTCTAACGTGTTTTTTTCGCTCCTAGCTCTATGTTTATTTCGACCATTCCTGGACAACCTTAATCGATTTTTGATAAAAAGTCCTTGGATAAGTGAAAATAACAATTTACTTACTTTCTTTTTAGACAAAAGTCGCAGGCACAGCTAGGTTTTAAATATATAACCAAGCATACCACTTTAAAACATATACACCACGAACTTCATTAATATCGCAGAAACATTATTACAAACAAGAAACTTGTTATTAGACAATGTATTACGCTAACTTCGAAGTTATTAATTTTAGTGCCTACGTTAGGTAGTGGATTTTTGAATCTAGGCTTGGATTATTGGACTTTATTTCAATTTCCATACTAGAGTAGCCGAAAACTCGCATATTTAAACAAGTTGAAGAAGCAATTGAACAAGACACTAAATAAATAAAAATAGTCCTCGGCCACGTCTGCAGATATTTAATATCCCTCTCGACTGTTTTCTAATACGGTAGAATTCATAAACCATTATATCACACTTTTGTATATAAACGAGAACGGCACGGTCAGTTCGCTCACCTGGGTGGTAAGTGATACATCTGACCTTCATGGTCAGGCGTATCTAGATAGACTATTAAAGGAAATCAATAATAGCAGGTAATCATTCGTTTCCAACCGAGACGACAAATGTTAGGTCTCTCATGCTCTCCATCAAAGCCGCTTTGTCATGGTTAGGCGTATCACTTACCATCAAGTGATGACCTATTTGGTGTTGCGGTTGAGAGGTCGGCCGCAACTTGGTGTTGCGTTCCGGGTTCGATCCCCAGGCAGTACAAACATTTGTGTGCATGAACATGTCTGTTTGTAATGGTCTGGGTGTTTTCTATGTATCTCTCTTCTTCTCTTCAACCTATGCAGTCCACTGCTGGACATAGGTCTCCCCCATTTAGCGCCAGACATCCCGGTCCTCCGCTTTTCTCATCCAGCTTCCACCAGCGACCTTTCGCAAGTCGTCGGTCCATCGAGCCGGAGGGCGTCCTACGCTACGCTTGCAAGATGCGGTCTCCACTCCAGGACTCGTCTGCTCCAACGGCCATCGGTTCTGCGACTACGTGACCAGCCCACTGCCACTTCAACTTGCTGATCCGGCGGGCTATGTCGGTAACTTAATCTCTCTCTTTCTATGTATAATATGTATGTATTTACAAAAAAAATTATATATTTATGTTTATCCGTTGTTTAGTACCCATAATACAGGCTTAACGCTTAACTTGGGGCTAGATGGCGCTGTGTGAATGTCAGTAGATATTTATATATTTAAGTGAGCGGCTGGACCGTCCTGTACACTTATAACATAAAACCTGTCCCGACGACTCAGTACCGAGTCTACAACCCAGTAAATCTCTTTTTCACTCATTTAAGGCTACAATATAAAATTATAATAAGGCTGAATATTTTGGCTTTCATTACGTATACGCCCTCGCAAAGCCAACCATGGCCAAATAACGCATCAATGCAAACGTTCAAAATTAAAACCGCAGAACTGGGATCTTTAGTCTGAATTATTTCATTATCCACATGTGCGTTGAATTTGTTCAGAGAGAGATTTAACCGACTTACGTCACTCGAGTGTTGGATGCCCCTAGTGATGTCACTTATCAATTGAAGATGTTGGATTATATTACTGTTAAATAAAATTTAGTTATTACTCGTCAACCCATTTGGTGTAATTTTAGAAAATAAAATTAAAAAGTGTTTATTCAGTTTAGGTCCTGTCCTGACTTATGAATGTCAAATGAAGCTACCACTGGTTCGGACGGAGAAAATGAATCCAGCAAGAAACACAGTAGGTACTCTTTTGAAAAATAAGTGTTTTGTTGAGACCTCGGCTACTACACCAAAGTTTCCGTGCTTGATTTCCAGGTAGTAGAAACATGTTTGTGTATGAATGGTGTGTTTGTATTGGTCTGGGTGTTTTCTATGTATAATATGTATGTATTTTCAAAAAAACATATAAGTAAGTTTATTCATTGTTTTGTACCCATATTACAGGCTAGTGTAAGCTAAGGCTTGGGACTAAATAGCGCAGTGTGAAAGTCAGTGGATATTCATTTTGATCCAGTAATTTGTTACCATTCCACCACTGCTTCCAAGTGTTGTCATAATATACCAGATAGTGCATAGCAGTGCCGTCCTCCCTTTTCATCTTCAACCTGGTCCACAGTTGGATATATATTACTCACCTTTTTCACCAGATACCCAAGTCCTCCGCTTTCCTCATTCAGCCTCCACCAGCGACCTATCGCAAGTCGTCGGTCCATCGGGCCGGAGGGCGTCCTACGCTACGCTTGCCGAGACGCGGTCTCCACCCCAGAACTCGTCTGCTCCAACGGCCATCGGTTCTGTGTACCTGTAAATTTAATTAAAGGCTAAAATGTTTGTTTATATTTATGAATTTTTATTTGTAGCATTTATAAAAATCCAACTTGAGGGTCATGGTCGCCAATGCAATCCCTATTTTAAGAGTTATGTAATAATTATCTCTTTTTCCCTCTCCCCTTTTTCTCTTCAACAGAAGTCCACTGCTAAACATAGTTCTCCCCACTTTTGGAAAAAAGAAAGAAAGGATTTATTTTTGGGATCATTTCACAAAAAATATTAAGAACTGCTCCCATAAAAGGTTCCCCTGTTGTATGAGGTTTTGGACCCGATTCTCAGTTTTAATTTGATTATATAAAACTCAATCGAATCCAATTGAATCGGGCTCACATCACTAGCAACTTACAAGGCGATTACGATTAAAACGCTCAGCCGAGGAGACATACATATTCATGCAGTGTAATTGGTGTCTTTGCTAGTTTAAAGGATTAATATTCTGATTAGTTTGGGATTTGTTGAGTATACGGAGTTGGGAAGTTGGGCGGAGTCATGTAGGCAATGTTTTGTATGGAATAATGTTATGTTACTAAGACTTGAACTTAATCAATTCAGTAATGCCAATTCAGTTGTATAATCGATTTAAAATGTTGTTTTTTTTCGCTGGATATTTATTTACTCAGATAAATAAATATCCACTGACACTCACACAGCGCCATCTAGCCACATATTAAGCGAAGAGCTTGTAGTTTGGGTACTAAACAACTGATTAACATACTTATATACTTTTTTGATAAATACATACATATTATACATAGAAAACACCTAAACCTAAATCATAACAATAATAATACCCACTATTAATAATCTGATTGCCGTACTTTGTACATATCACCGCATAAAGCTACAATGGTTGGTTATTAAATTTGATAAATTGGACCAGTATTCAGCATTTCACCATCGCAATTGTGTGTTCGAACCTGAAAATTCAATTAGAGCGTTTTACAAGTGTATTTTATCAGAAACAATACAAATTGATTGGGCGCATTCAATGTTTAGATATTTTACAACTGGCAACATTGAATGTAGTTTTAAAAGTATTTTAGGGATTAGTACTTTAGTATTTCATGGATTGAGAGCTCAAAAACGAAGTGACGTTTCATCATCATCATCATCAGCTTAATATGTCTCCACCGACCAGTATAGGATGTACAGACCTTAGTCGTCCACGCGGTCCCGATTTTCGTTCGCTGGGCAGCACAAACATTTGTGTGCATGAACATGTCTGTTTGTACTGGTCTGGGTGTGTGTGTTTAATTTGTATGTATTTAAAAAATGTGTATAAGTATGTTTGTCCGTTAATTAGTATTCATATTACAAATTAATGTTTAGTTTGGGGCTAGATGGCGCTGTGTAAATGTCAGTGTATATTTTTTTAATCTATATAATTGAGGATCAATCGGTCCAATCATACCATAGCTATGAAGTGCTATACTAATATCATAAAAAAAAGAACACTTTTGTAGATGACTGTTCGCACACATAGGCCTAAGGTACAGTTGCGGTCAGTGGATATTCCCAATTAAAGTACAGGCACGCTCAGCGGTTTTTCAATTTCAATAAAGTCCGATAAAGAATGTTTACATCTACCATACTGATCCTCGGCGACTCCTGTGCAAACAAAAACCAACCCTGTCGACCTACAAAACTCTAGACTATTTAGATTTTCAATCATGAAAGTCTACAAGGGTGACATTCAGTCATTGGGTATCGCGGAGTCTATAATATTTCGGCCTTTGCAAAGCGAATCTGTATGAAATTTGCTATCATATTTAGAAGAGAGAAGAGAGAGAGAGAGATTTTTAAATAGTGAATTTTGTTTTTTATGATTTTTTTATGTTAAAGAATTTACACGGTCAGAATGCTCACCTGAATATAAGTGATACATGTGACCATGACAGAACAGCATTGAAGGAAACCAATAATTGAAATAGGGATAGTTATTATTCTCCGTAAATGTCGCCCTACGTCTGTCACTCCAGACAACAGTTGTTAGGTCTCTTATACTCGGTAATTTTTTAATACTTTATTAGCATTATGCTAGTTCTATAACCGTATTAAAACAGTTCGTAGAACTTAAAAGTAATCTGTATACAATACGTAAAGCAAGCAAATATGTACACCGTCAAGCAATTTAAGCTTTTAAAATTCTAATACAATGAAATCTAATTTTAGTATATATTATACTTAAGGACCGACTGTTCGAGCAGACGAGTTCTGGAGTGGAGACTGCGTCTTAGCAAGCGTAGCGTAGAACGCCCTCCGGACCGAGGGACCGACGACTTGGGAAAGATCGCTGGTGGAGGCTCGATGAAGAAAGCGGAGGACCGGAATATCTGGCGTGAAATGGGGGAGACCTATGTCCAGCAGTGGGCTGCAAAAGGTTCAAGAAAAACGCAGTCCCTTTCCATTTTGAATCACTATATTACTAGGCCAGTTTGCGGTGGTGACATGATCAAAGTCCCATTTTTTTATCTTCTATAACCAGACAGTCAACACCTGATGGTAAGTGATGATGCGGTCGAGGATGGACCATGCTTATCAAGAAACAGCCCATCCACTCTTCTCTTGAAGACTGTCAGGTTGTAATGCTCGGGGAACACACAAGAAGGCAATGAGTACCATTCCTGTGCGATGCACATTAGAAACCAGGCACCAAAGTGCGGATTCGTGGAATGTTAACCACGTAAGTAAGGAATGCTCGCCTGCGCCTTGTATTCCGATGGTGAAAAGGGGCTGGTGGAACTAACTCGATTTAAACTTAAACTAAATTTTTGTATTCTAAAATGTGCACAGCTTTCCTTTGAAGACCCGGTGATTACTAGAATGCCCTTTATGATTATAAAAGAGTTGAATGTATGTAAAATGGTTTAACATACATCAATCATAACCCATTTTATCCTACGGTAGACCCCTTGACCAGTCTATTGCAAAGTCCTGCAGACTCAAAGGTATTATGCAATTATGAGTAGATTTAATGGAAATTAAATAACGAGTTTTCTTTAACGAAAGTAAACATCAAAAAGAAAAGCGGATTGATTTAACCAGGTTCCAAGCAAGATGGATAATTTTAAAAATCTGCTTTACAAATTACGGATGCGTAAAGCCTACAGAAATATCAATTAAACTTTTATGTAATCAATTTAATAAAAAATTAATTGAAGACACTTCAGTTAAATTGTAAGTTGAGAAAAGCAGAAAAATACTACCTTAAATATTTAAATTATGGAAGTAAAGCTGTAATACATTTTGAGAGTGATATTTCCAAAGTTAAATAAACAAAAGGTTCCGTGATCTCTATACAGAAAATAATTTAACTGAAACTCATAATAAGCAAGCAAAAACAGCTTTTATGGTTTTAAAATATAGAAGACAGTAGCAGACGTATAAAAAATAATTTTTTTTACGTCCATGAGTAGCAGAGTATATTGTATACATAAATACAGGAAAGAATAATATTGAAAAAGTGTATATTTTTGCTTTGATAAAATAACAAAAATCATCGTCATACTTTGTTTTATGCCTCACTAAATTATCAAAACCAACAAGCGTGGAGATTATAGCAAAACCTTTCACATATTATTGAAGAGCCCCAGGTCCAGAAGTGGATTGACATAGGCTTTTAAGAAAATAAATAAGAACACGTTTCAAAAAATGGCAGCTCAATACATTTAATGTTTTCTAAAAAGGTTTGAGCCGTTACGTTTCAGAAACAAAAGTGCCATAAACAAACTCGGAAAATACGAGTAAAAAGTCTCATCACAAAATTTTATATAAAAAACTACCAAAAGTTTTAAATTAAAAACTTCGTTCATACAAAGAGTATTAAAAAGGCCGTATTTTATTTAAATAATATATTATGCCTTTGTGTACTCGTATTAAGATAACGTTAAGGCTTATTGTTAGAATTTTAACCGTGCCACAAAACACTGGTTTTCGAAAATTTTAAATAACAACTGATTCCAAAATAATGCCGACATAGACGACTTCGGATCATTATCAACAGGCCAAAACCACTGAAGCACTGTTTTCAAAGCTTTACTCAAGTAATTAATAAGTTTTATGATTATTGTTTTTTATGTTTTCACGTTCACAAGTGCTAATTGTTAGCGTACATTGCATAAATGGACTTAAGCTTCGACTGCTAAGCTTACCTGCTAAGCAGTCTTAGTAAAATAGTTTTACTTTATTTTTCTTTTGTAAAATTAAATACTTCTTGTTTTCCTCTTGTTGCTCTTCGTTACTAAAGAATGCTGTGTATGCTTGTCATTGGTGCATGTACTGGGACATTCATTCAAATATTTGTGATTTCCTAGTTAAGTATATGTACTCTGGGCATACCTTTAAATGAATAATATCGACTCTCAAATCAATAGATTGGAGAGTCGATATTATTACGTAATACGTAACTCATCGTGATTCAAGATAACACAAACCATACACACCGCATACCGAACTCATTAACCTACCGAAAATAATGCCAAACTCCGAACAAAATCTATTTAAGTACGCAATAAATCTGTGCCTCTAAGTATTCAAATATGAAAATTACCGGAATTTGTTAGCGAGTTTGATTACTAATTCCGAAATATACGGGGCACTTGTAAATTTAATAATACAAGGAGTATATTTAGGGGCCCGCTCCAGTAGGCGGCCCCGTCATTTAGGACACCCGCTTCTTAAATTACGGCCCGGTGCTGCTATCTACCGAGTTTGGTAGGATTATTGTGTTTATGGCAGTCTTGTGCAGTTGCTTTGGATGTGATATTGTTTCATAGTGCTATTATGTCGAGAATTGATAGAAATATCGAAACAGTATCTTGCCAATTACGTTTTAACAGATATTGTGTGGTAATATATCGCACCCACAGATTTCCCAATACAGGAGATGGGGCAAGCCGCGTTTAAAGTGCGACAATGTAAGCTCAACGAGCATACACTGGCTACCAGTTTACGCTCTGTGAGACGACTCAAGACGCACGAATATTAGAAGAAATTACCGTTTATTTCCAAAATGCCATCCTGTGCAATTGCAACATGCATCATCGCAATGAATCAGTAATTTATTAAGAAATATAATAACTTTTCACAGGTAAGAACCGAAAAGAAATTGCGACACTGGGACTGCCTATAAACTTGGCGGCTTGTCCAGTCTTATGTATATTCTGATGTCTGTGATCGCACCACATCTACTTGATGCTCTTGATAGAAAGAATCAGAACATGAAATGAAGCTGTGAAAACTTACTTTGTGCCATTTTCACATTTCCGAGTAAAGTGTGTCATTTCAATTATGCTGGGATAAATAAATCATGCGATAATTAATTCATTACTAACGGACATACTCTTATATTATTCTATGTTTTTGGAGTTAATGTTTTAATTTATTTATTTAGTAATAAATAAATTAAAACCCATACATAGAAATAAAATTCAAATGTCTGTAATATTGAAATACATATTTTTTTCTCCATGCAATATATTTACGGTACATACACCAAACAATTTTTTGTGAGTCCGTTTGATTAAGGCATCGTAAAACACCATGTTATTTTTGTTTTCTTAGTAGATTTGTTATTTTTATTTTAGTTTTGTTTCTTGTGATATGTGTAAATGTGATTGTGTTGCGATGCATTAAGTTAATAAATTTTTCCTTCTTTCTTAGGCACGGTAGTCAGCCCGGCTCGATCGGAGATACCACGGACTCATAGAAAACCGGGCGAAATAATAGTTTCGCTGTATTTCACCGAGTGTTTAGGGTTTACCGTAAGCCAAAAATATCCACCTCCTCCCAGTGGCGTACTCAAAGATTATACGTAGAGTATGCACACTTGTCGCAAAAAATTAAAAAATACATTTTTTTCAAACTGAGTGCTGATGACAGCAGATCAACTATGGTTTTATATCTGTAGAGGAAAGTGGATGAATAAAATGAAATCATTTAAATGTTGGCGATTTTCCAGGTTGTCTGGATGCACAGAGATGAACTGCTTATTTGCATAAATGGGATGCACACACTGCTCCCTCCTTTCTTCTGTTTTGAGTACACGAGTGTCCATAGGTAGCAGTGTTACTTAGCAATAGTAAACTGTGTGCTCGTTTGCCTTATAAGATAAAAAAATGAATTAAAATATTCAAAACTTCAATCGGCCATTTTGACTTAGCATAACGAAGTATCATGGCGCCTGTTGTGACCATACTACTACTCATGACTTCATGCAAATGGACTTTTTTTTGTATTACCAATGTTAATTGAGCATTCATAAAATTTCACTGAATCACAGTCATCGAAACGGATATCAAAAATCAACGTTGAACATTGAATTAGTACGAGGTAGTAGACTCCATACTAAGTCGTCTAGGTAGGTGCCACCGCAGTACCAGATATCATCCCGTGAAACAGGAGTGTTACGTACTTTTGTGTCTCGGGATGAGGACACTGTATCTAGTAAAATTACCGGGTATAATGACCTTACAATTCGCTTCTTCTTTTCTTCTTCGCAATGGAGCGAGCTAAGCTCGGGGTCTCTCTTAGGGATAAGATCAGAAATGATTTCATCCGTAAGAGAACTCAAGTTACATACCTCGCCTACATAGCTCGCCGGATCAGCAAGTAGAAGTGGCAGTAGACTGGTCACGTATGTCGCAGAACCGATGGCCGTTGGAGCAGACGAGTTCTAGAGTGGACACCGCGTCTTGGCAAGCGTAGCGTAGGAAGCCTAATAGACCGACGACATGCGAAAGGTCGCTAGTGGAAGCTAGATGAGAAAAGCGGAGGACCGGGATATCTGGCGCAAAATAGGGGGCACCTATGTCCAGAGAGAAGAGACCTTACATCTGTTGTTAGGCGCAGTGTTGCATTGATGGAGAATACAACTGTTTTTCAGTTGTTGGTCTACTTCAATGCCGCTCTGTCATGGTCAGGCGTCTCACTTACCGTCAGATGGACCGTTCTGTATACTTTAACATAAACAAATAGGTAGTATACTATAGAAAATATTATTTTTATCTGATATCCCGCTCCAAGCGGCCATTCCCTAAACACCCGGTATAATATCAAATATCTTTGATTATTATAGCAAAGACGCCATCTTGTTACCATTGCTAATATAATAAAACGGTTTGTTAGCTCGTCGACGTAAGGCGCTCCCTATGGAGCTTCCGTTTGTGGAACGTCCTAAGGGACTGTGACGTCACGACCCTCAAGCACCTCCGAAACTAAGTTTTGGGAATACAGGGATATTTGTGGGGACACAATAACAAGTTTGTTAGAACGGAAATTTCATGGTTTCTCATTTCAAGATATACACCTTTTTAAATTGGAACTTCATAAATCTTAAGTTGACAATCTGATCAAAATTATTTGTTTCGTTTCCGTAAAAAGTACTTGATAATCATCAGTGTTTAAAAGCCCATTGCGGCACAGGCTTCAAATAACACTTCATCACATCAGCTCATTACACGTCCCCACCGAGTAGAGTGTATAGGCCCGTTATAGGGAGTGTAGGCCTTAGTCGTCCACGCGGGCTAGTGCGGATTGGCCGACTTCACACACAACCTTTGAATCCATTTGTAGGCGTGTGCAGATTTCCTCACGATGTTTTCCTTCACTGTAAGAGCGTCGAATAAAGGTACATATAATTTCGAAAATTCGAAAAGACACAACCTGCGCCCTCTAGATTGGAAGGCAACAGTCCACACCAATGAGCCATGGTCGCTTATGAGCCTTCAACATAAGCTGTGGACTGCGATAGGTTAAAGAGAGAGTCACCAAATTAGGACGGTGACTCCTTAATGTTATCAATAGAGTAGCGTAAATCCAGTAATTATAAATTCCAACTTACATACCAATACGATCGAGTTACAGGACTTGTCCTAGTTCAGGTGTCAGTCCGCCATAATATTTTAGTTCATAAGATAAAATGTATTGTGAAAGTCTGTGTTGTTTTAAAAAATACTGTAAGATTATGGTGATAAAATAAATTATTATTATTAAATTCAAAATACTTAATCTGGAGGCAAGCCTCCATACAACGGTAAAGTTTATATCCATTCAAAAACAGTTGTCTGTTACATGAGACAACAATAACATCCTAACATAAATCACACCAATGTTATCAATATAACAGACGTCTACTGACCCAATACGATCTCCGATTGTGTCGCACCCCATATTTTCCTTCCAACCCGAATCTTTACCGACCAAGTGAACATCTTGTACTTTCTCATCAATTCCCCCGTACAAAAGTACCCCACCTTTTATCGCCGACCAGAATTCGGATAGATAGGTCTATAGAATGGTGCGTAAGTGGCGCCGAAGTGACTCGAAACTTTCGACCGGCCCTTTATCTATATCATCTACAGTGGAATGCGCTGAAATGAAAGAATCTGGTCTATTCAAGAAAAAAAGGTCGTGGAATAGGAAACGAAATTTCACGAAGGCGACCTTTCCTTTTGTCAGATGTTTATCTACAGTGCCTTAAAAGACCCGGCCTGTATCCGGCGCTTCGCATTTTTCGGTTAATCGACTGAAACTTTTTGCACGTTATCCATTAGCGGTATTGCTTAGAAAGTAAAAATAATATCCAAACCTAACCAGCAATGTATTTTGTTTAGTCAAATATAAAGGAGCATCATAAATATAAGTGGTAAGAAAAGAATACAGCTTAAAGATGAACCCCCGAAATAAGATAAATCTATTGACGTAAATAGCACTTAATTTTGTGTCTTTGAAAAAGTAAATACTCTCTTTAGTAATGTATAAGTAAATGCTTTTAATGACAGCATTAAATGTTTAGGTATTTTTGTTTTGCGGCGACAAAGTGGGCTTAAGCTGGGCAAAGTGCGGTAATTCTTTGAGTGGAGTTATTTTGGCGGGCAGTCACTTTTCAAATTCAATTGAAATTCACGGTATTGTCTTTAGGTATTAATTATATTTGTAACTTTAAAAAAATCATATATAAATACGAATACTAATGGCTGGAAGTTTTTTGGTTAAATATGAAAAAATAACGAAATAAAATATTTACCCCACTAAGTATTTATAAAGCAAACAAGACTAAAACTGATTATGATTTTTCGCATGAAAACAGCTAAAAGGTTACTGGGGAATATTTACATCTCAACCCGTTTCATTGGTGTAAATGACTTTCCTATTGCGAAGTTAATGAGCGCAGCGATATTTAATTTAACGAGTGCGTTTAATATTGTAGGGTATAAAACATTAACGGTGGTTTTTCTGAATTTATAACATTGAAAATATAAATGAAAATGAAAAAAATCTTTATTCAATTAAGTCTTTACAAGACACTTTTGAATTGTCAAATTAATAAATTTTAAAGCTAGTTTGAATCTATCACCGGTTCGGAAAGTTGGTTACACTGAGAAGACCCGGCAAGAACTCAGTGTTACTCTTTCAATCGCCAATTTACAATCTTTCTTACAAGCTTTTAACCTATCTATGTCCATACATTTCGGTCCTTAAGGAATCATCTACAGTGTAATAGCCTTTCCTCAAAGACATGATTTAACTTTAATTTTAAATTGGTAATTCTAGCCAAATTTGTGGAATTTATTATATATCTTAATACATTTCCCAATGACGGATTTGCTAACTTTGCTTAATCTATGTTTTGAACAGCAAGTTGACTTTCTTCTAGTATTATAACTATGCGAATCACTGTTCTTTTTGAATCAATTCATTCAAGTTTTTGCGTACATATATATATTATCCAAAACATATTGCGATGCTACTGTGTAAAATACTAATTTCTTAAAAATATATCTTAATGAGTCACGTGGTTTAAGACTATAAATTGCACGAATTGCTCTTTTTTGTTAATTAAAGATTATTGATGTCTGCTGCTGAGCCCCATAGCAATAAACCATAGACATCAAGCTGTGAAGTAACTAAAGTAAACATTAGTCGAGGTATCTGTATTTAATTTTATATCGCTCTGAGACTAAAAGAAATAAAAAATAATAAAGCGGGGAAAACAGAGATGATGAAACACCACTTTGCTTTGTCTTGACATACTTTCCTAGCTTCATTCACATCTTCCAATCTTTTCATACAAGCTAAAGAGCTTGTATGAAAAGATTGGAAGATCACACAATTATAATAATAATTGTGTGATCATTATGTTAAAGATTGGATAAAGTATCCCTCTTTCTTGGGACCCCAGCCTTCTTAAGGACTTGACCAGTTTGGCACAGGTAAGGCCTTCTGAGTCGTCCCACCTCGTGTATCCTTCCACATTTGCACAATGAATCTGCTTAGTTATTCTTCTTTCTCATGCGCTCCAAGTGTCCATATCATCCTAAATCTTTTCTACGTTTGACACTATATCTACTTTCAGACTACACTTTTCTCTTATAGTTAAACAGAATTCCTAATCCTGTCACACACACTGTCGTTATTTTGATATAAATGTTTTTTTAAGTATGGCAGTAGTGTTTCTTTTCTTGATTCATTTTATAATTTAAGCCTATATGCATTGGTTTTCTATCTATACAATTTAAATGAAAAATATGATTTTTAACGAATATCTAAAAAAAAGATTTCAAATTGTAAAATTTATTAAAATCTTTTCAAATTCTTCAACAATTTGAACCAAGTCCCAAAGCAGTTTCAAGTATTTGTCTCACATTGTCAAGTGCAAAAGCTACAAAGTTTACAATTTAAAAACTTTTTCGTTTAATGACTCCTTTTTATTACTTCGCGGCGCTGTAGCATGTATTTCCTCGGTAAATTGGCTCGAGATAAAGTGGATGGTGGGACGGTTGCTTCTAATGTTGCCTTTAATGGGTTGTTAGGGCGATGCAAATTGTGTGGCCATGTTTAAAAGTAAACGGTATTAAACTCATTCTGGACGATTGTATTGCTTGCATCAGTTCTCTTGCTGATATTTTTGTACTGTCTTGAGTATTTGTATTTTTTGAAACTAAAGTCAATATTTTTTTCCACCTTTTTAAATTAATAAATTCAATCATTTGTAAATAATTTAAGTAATGGGGACATTTGGCAAATTTTCGTGCATTTAATTGCAAATAATTATGTTAGAAGATAAACCGATAAGTGACATATATTTGAGATTCATTCAATAAATAAGGTTTTATGGTAATAATGTTTGCACGCACACACACATATTCAAACGTCCTAAATTCACACATAACACACGCATTATGACTGGAGACTGTCTAACTAAAACTTAGATAGATTTAGTTTAAACTCTCTTCAATGTTATGCAATCCACAGCAGGATATAGAAAGAAAAAAAGAAAATCTTCTCTGCTCCACCAGCCATCAGTTCCACGACATTTACCAAAATTAACCAGCCCACTACTGCTTCAACTTGCTGATCCAGCGAGCCATGTCTGTAAGTGTGGTTCTCTTACGAATAATACAATTTCTGATTTTATCTTAGAAAACCCGAGCATGGATCGATCCAAAGCCCGAACGAATGACGCAGTCAAGTTAAAGCTTTTTTTAAAGGCACAAACTAACTACAGACAAATGAATTGTGGCGTGCTTGCGATAATTCTAATAAAGTACCTCAATCTGTCGATCTAATTTAGACTTATTTAACACTATTGTGGTTGCGGCAAAGCATCTCAACCCTTTGAACGCCGACAATCCAGACACAATAAAAACCCTATTATGTCTAGCGACTTAATGCGTCATTCGCGCTCAAAAGGTTAAGCGGGCAAGTTTTCAATATAAATAAATAAATAATAATAAATATCCACTGACACACAGCGCCATCTAGCCCCAAGTTAAGCGTGAAGCCTGTATTATGGGTACTAAACAACGGATAAACATGCTTATATATTTTTTTTGCAAATACATACATATTATACATAGGAAACACCCAGACCATGACAAACAGACATGTTCATGCACACAAATGTTTGTACTGCCGGAGATCGAACCCGGAACCCTTGGTGTTGGAGTCGACCTCTCAACCGCAACACCAAATGGGTCGTCAATATACAAGTATTGAACATATATGTTTCGTTGTTGATTATTACCAAATGATTGATGTTGATTTACAAGGTGGTAGACTCGATACTGAGACGTCTAGGTAGGTACCACCGCAGTGCCAGATATCGTGCCGTAAAACAGGAGTGTTATGCACTTTTGTGTTTCGAGATGATGGCACTGTAGCTAGTGAAATTACCGACAACTTCTGTTGTCTCGTCAGGTACAGAATGGCATTGGCAGAGAATAATAACTATCTATCAGTTGTCTCCTACGATGCCACTCTGCCATGGTCAGGCGTCTCACTTACCATCAGGTGAACGTCCTGATCGTCCTGTACACTAATTACATAAAAAACCCGTAGATAAGTTATGTTCATTTTAAAACTATCAGTGAAGACCTGGGGGGTTACCGCAACCTCTTAAAACAGTACAGTATAATGATACGTCAGCATTTTTGTACCAAAAGATAAGTAATATTATTATAACACTGTTAAGAGATGACGGTAATACCCCTCTAATTGGCTCAATAATTTTATCGTGATCTTTTCACTGTTTTAAAGCTTTAGTCATCCAAATAAATAATTAGTTCCAAATTCATTAAACAGATCTCCCAATATTATTTCACAAGCACAAACAAATACAGCAAACGTTAAACCTAAACACGTTCAAAACGGAAAAGCCGAGCAAAACACCGATTGTCGTTGCCGTTTTTGCTATTTCGTTTATGAAAGCGGAACGGTCCCAATATATACAAAGGGATTATAAATGGAACGTAGAAATAGCCCTCCGGCCAGTTTCCTTATCTGACCAATAATATGTTTGGCCCAAAACGGCCCATGCCGTCTTATTCCAAAACGCGGACTTAATTTAGTACTAGGTTTAAACTTGATTTAAACCATGGACTAAAAATCCTTATTAAAAGTGAGGTTGGACGCTTAAGCTTGGTCTATCTGTGGTACTAAAGTTAAATCTGTGTGACACTTAGTTTAACAGTGGACTAAACTCTTCCCTTCATAAGTGGGCTAGCCGTTGGTACAATCGTGTGTACGCGTTAAATTTAGAAATTAGAAGAAAAACATGGAAAAAGAAAGAAAAAGTTCATTTCACTGAACACAAATTTAACATTACAAGGCAAGAATAGTACATAACAATTAAATCACAAAAGAAAATAAAAATAAACATGAACAAAAAACAATGTAAAAGAAAATAAACAAATTAGTAAGCACTAGTAGAGAAATAAATTAGCTATTTTGTGGTCAAGTTGGAATGACCCAAATATCAATAAGCGTATAATTTGGTACAATTACAAGTATTGTGTATGACAAACATAAAATTGATTGTGTTTTGACAAAACGTGTACTGTATGTTAGGCAGCCGGATATTAAAAAAGTACTCTGGGTTCGATCCGCGGATAGTACAAACATTTTGTGTGTATAAATAAGAGAACCAGTTTCTATAGTGTATATAAGTAGTCTATATAAGTTCCTTGCGTAATTTGGCACTAGATGGCGCTGTCTGAGTGTCGTTAGATATTTATTCACAATGTCGAACAAAGCCCGAAAGCTGTAAATAATGGAGATAAATTTTGCGGGATTAATTTGCATAAAACCGTATTTGTAAATAGTAATATATTAATTAACGCCGGTTATCCCCGGCCTAGGGGACTCAATTGATAATAATTAGTTTTCATATCCGCGGCGGCATTTAATATCTTGGACCTTTGTTTTTGGAAGCGTAAAGGTTCTGATTAATCCGTATTAATTTTCAGTTGTTTTGTGATAATTGTTCTAATTCATTCCGTTTATTTACAAAAATGCTAATGTTTAACCGATCGCTTTTATGAGAATTAAGTACCATCTGATAAGCCGATACTTAATTTCCATACACAATAGATTTTACCACTAAACATCTGAATCTGTCACTAAATTAAAGAAATTTTTTATTTTATATCCGCTGATATTCACACATCGCATCTAGCCCCAAGTTAAGCGTGAAGCCTGTATTATGGGTACTAAACAACGAATAAATATATATATATTTTAAATACATACATATTATACATAGAAAACACCCAGACCATTACAAACAGGCATGTTCATGCACAAAAATGTTTGTACCGTCCGGGATCGTACCAGGAACCCTAAGTGTCTCAATCACAACACCAAATGGTCGTCAATTTTAAATTCAATATATTTATCCCTTAAATATTCTTTTCGTTTATCGTAGAAAATAAAAACACATATATAAGCCATATTATATCACCAAATTTACTACGCTTTCGCCGATCCTTCAAAACTGAAGAATCACTAAGGCAGAATGTGTTCTGCATAATTGTTTGGAAATAATTTATTTCCACCCCCTCAAACACCCCTCAGACGCTGCACTGCATAATAGCGGAAGCTCTAACAGAGCCCTAAAGGCATTGTTATAATATATTTGAAGAACACTAAAATATGTATTTATGCGGATGACGTTTGATATGAAACGAGAAAACGCTTCGGGCATTTAGACAGCCCATAAATGTATACGATATAAATAATAAAATAGCAAACCAGAAAAATGTAGTAACAAGCTGTGATTAGAATATATAATAATACCTATTATCTAAGGCTCAAACTATTAACGTGATGCTACTAGTTAAATTTATGCATAACTATAAATAGAGAGCGTCGGTGGTACCATGGTGTGGACTGTTGCCCTCCTACCGGGAGGACTGTGGTTCAAATCCCGTCACGTACCAATGTGTTTTCAAATTTTCGAAATTATATGCAGACGAGTTCTGGAGTGGAGACCGCGTCTCGGCAAGCGTAGCGTAGGACGCCCTCCGGCCCGATGGACCGACGACTTGCGAAAGGTCGCTGGTGGAGGCTGGATGAGGAAAGCGGAGGACTGGGATATCTGGCGCAAAATGGGGGACCTATGTCAGCAGTGACTGCGATAGGTTGAATATAATAGGACATATCCGACGCTCTTACGATGAAGGAAAACATCGTGAGGAAACCTTCACGTACGTCTGCGAAGAGATTTAAAGATTGTGCGTCAAGTCGTCCAATCCGCACTGGGCCCGCGTGAACGACTAAGGCCTAATCAACCTATACGGGTAGGCTCGTGCCCCTCGGTGGGGACGTATAATGAACTGATGATGATGATAACTATAAATCAAATTAAAGTGACTGTTCGTAATCTATTATATTCAAATAACAGTTTTCTGGAAAATGACTGGGCAGATTTGTAAGGGACTTTTTGGCAGGTAACTGATATAGAAAGGAAAACACTCAGGCTACTTTTATTATTGAAAAAACCTCTGTATTTATAAAAATAAAATAATGTTGTTCCGTGCAGTGCGTGAGCTGCGCGCTTATCTAGACTTAACGAAGCTATTTAGGTAATGTTTTACGCGGGGAATATCTTATACGCGAGGCACATTTAGTACTTAAATGTTTCCCATGCTTTTCATATTTTAATAGCATGGTAACATTAAAGACCGCGCGCGAAACATAATTACCTAGTTGTTTAATATATTTTTTTTTGTTCAAATATTTTTTTTGTTTACTAAGAACTTTGTGATTGGAAATGAAAAAAAATGAAATGTACGTTTTCATATAAAATTTTCTCTTTGGAGAAACATTTTGTAACAATAAAACATAATCTTAAGGACGTGTATAGTAAAACAGCGAGGAGGCGTAATCAAAACCGGCCTTTCGCGTACTCCAACAAGACCCTCTCTGTAACTAAATCAAAATGGCGGACGCTCACAAAATGTCCGCCGCATTCCAATCGAAAACTCTCGAACACGACACGCAGGGAAAAAAGATTAAACCGTTCCTAACTATGACAGTCATCAAGGGGCCGAACAATGGTTGGGAAAAAAGACAAAAAGGGGTAGTTGGGAAGTTGAGTGATATTTCAGACGCAGCGAGAGGGTGCGTCCGACGTTTGAACCAAGTTTATTTTAAAGTTACCCAGCGCTATGTATGGTGTGCTTGTGTAAACTTCCCTCGGAGGCAATTACCAACTCGTCGAGGTTTGTTTTGGTTTTTACATCGAGTTTGCTAGTTTTACAAGAAATACTGATAGTTATACTAGCAATTGTTTGTTAGTATTTTTTCCTTTGTTTTCATATTCGGTAACTAAAATTTTAAAAAAGCCTACCTCCATGGTCTAGTGCATTGAGTGTTGGATTTAATGCCGAAGGTCGTCGCTTGAATCAAGCGGGGATATCGCATAGTAAAATTCACTGGGTACATTTTTTCTAAGTTTAGTTCGTAATCTCTACAAAGGCTGGACCGATTCACACAGGACTTTTACCAGTTAGTTGATGTAGTAAACTCAAGTTATTTTTATTTTATCAACTTTTATTTTAGTAAAATAAAGTAATGTTTTACCGCGCGGCGCGTAGATCAGTCGCGCGAGCTGCAAGCCTTACGAAGCGATTTGAATAGTTATCTGATACCCTGGATAAGCACCGGCTACGTTTTTCTCCGGAAGAATATCTTATACGCGAGTAACACCGCCGGCATAGCTAGTATTGAAAAGTTCCCTACCTTATAAGCATCGTAAAACTATTCCATCTCAATTTATTTGTTGACCTATTTTCGACAATGACGAGAATTCCCAACTCGGCTTAATATACTTTCTAAACTTTTGGTGTGAAACCTCACAAAGAAGATTTGGCAAACTAGAGTTGACACGTGTTTGTTAAACAATAATGACATGACCTGTTTTAGATATTTTATTATCATCTCTAAAAATACTGATTTTTATATGTTTTGCATGGAAATCGCAATAAAATGAATATTTTAATTGATTAATATAATACTTTAAACATGATTGTGTGAAATAAATCAATATTTACTATACTATTAAAAGAGTAATTTAAATTAAAATGTATGATTTTAAGTTTGTTTTAATTATCCACTTCAACACACCATGCGACAAAATGAATAGAAATCTAATAAAAACACGATCCAAGTATTAACAACAATTCTAGGACAGCAACACGAGAGAAACTTGATATAAGTTCCGCGAAATCGTAATCTCAACATTAAACTTAGAAGGGCAAACTGATGAAACAAGCAAACGAGATTGACGTTCTATAAGTTCCATTTCACGAAAAGCAAACCTAGCTAAATAAAACAAACATTGCGTTATTAAATATCACTCAGCAGACCGGTTTACGAGCACATCGATAATATTGAATCAGTTGACTCTATTAACAATGCAAATACTGTAAGCGACTGTCGGCTGCTTGTACTAGAAATGCACTGGCTTCCAGACCCGCTAGTTGCAATACCCCAATGTTAGCTAATAATCAACCTTAAGCTCTCAACAATAAGGTTTTATAGAATTCCTCAGTTAACTTTGCAAGTGTATCCAGCATTGTTTGCAAATCCAAACTTATGCAGAAACAGGAGTGTTTACAGGGATCGTTTGTTATTCCTTAATGTTTGTAGTTTAAATTGTCAACGGTTTTATTTGAGGCGAGAGTTGGGCGCCTATTTGGCTTGTTACGCTGTGGCTTTATCTTGGAGCTTAGCTGTATCTATCAGCGTTTCGTTGTATCTAGATTTATGTTACAGGACGTGAATTATTGCAAAATTAAATCTCCATGCAAGATTATTTTTGCTTAGCGGTGTTTGTGGTCGAATCTTATAAAAGTGGTTGAGGATATAATAATAAAAGAGTAAGAAAAGGAAAAAGAAACACACCATGGGATCGTCCGCAAATTGAAAGTCAATAGGTAACAGGTAGTCCAGGGGTAAGCTTCTTTATATTTAGCATAAACATGTTTCAGCGATTTCTAAACATAACAACACTTTTTGAACGAGGTCAAACATAGGCACTAGTTTTCTTATTTTGGTAAAGTTAATATATAATTTATCGTAACACCAAAAATATTGGAGGCGAATGTTAGTGACCTCTTACATAGGTTTTGTAACTAGTTCGAGCATTGAGGTCAAAATGGATGTCTCTGGCAATCTATTACTGCACCATATCGCTTGGGAAGAATAGCAGATAGTTTTTATCCAAAACCAGAATTCAGAAATTTTCATAGGTTCATATAAATAAACCGTTATTGTATAAGTACTTATTTAACATAATTATATTTAGTTTACGTCTAAGGTTTTCGTGGAACGTCGGCGTGTTTCAAAGGACTTTTAAAATGTTTGCAAATTTATTCAATTTTGTTAGTCTAAAGTGGGTGTAATAATATTTACGGGGAAATATAATAAATGTCTTATGAATAAATGTATTCAAGTGTAGGAGTACCATGTTTTCTCACAAATGCTACTGGCGGCTACTGCTGTTGGCCGCAGATGGCCTATACAGGTTCAAATTGAGCTTGTCATGTACATTTGTTGGTTTTAAATGAAATAAATAATATTGATTTTAAAAAAAAGAACAGCTTCACCGAGCAAGTGGCGAGCCCAAAAATTTACACAACGACGATGGGGACGTTATAATTAGCTGATGATGAATAGTGAACCAAGATAGTATTAAAAAGCAGTGATAAAGACCTCGTCACTACGAGCGATCTGTTCCAGGCAACATTATGACAAAAAATAGCATATCTGTTTCCTTCCCATCCGCCGAAGGTGAAAGAATTTAATGAAGTGACAACGTTAAAGGAAAAGAGCCTACCTGTAAATACGGGCGAGGAATTAAATAACGGACGATTAATCAGACTTTAATGTTTCGCATTTCCCGCACGGTGGCTAATAAATAACGTGGTATAAAGAATTTCTAAACCATTTCGTGTTTATGTTAGAGAAATAATAATAAATCACATGCAGAACCGTAATGACACTGGCAAATATGTGTCTAATTGTAGAGGGTCAAATAACAAAAATAATATTCAAATTATATAAGTAACCCGACTGCGAGCCGAGCCGTGCCGAGGGTCCGTGGCGCAATGGTGACTGTTCCTACCGGAGAGCGTAGGTTCAAATCCCGCACGTACCAACGTGTTTTCGAATTTTCGAAATTATATGTACGTTATCCGACGCTCTTACGGTGAAGGAAAACATCGTGAGGAAACCTTCATGCACGCCTGCGAAGAGATTCAATTGTGTGTGAAGTCGTCCAATCCCACTGGGCCCGCGTGGACGACTAAGGCCTAAGCACCCTATACGGGTAGGCTCTGCCCTCGGTGGGGACGTTTAATGAGCTGATGATGACTAACAGCGAGAGTTAACCGCTTTCCGCGAGTTCCAGCATCTAACTGAGGTTAAGGTAAAATGAATTAATAAAGAGCAAAATGCTTACTTGCAAATAGATGTATGGAAAAGTACTAGAATGAATAATTGTATTATTCAGCAATAAGTCTATATTATATAGAGTTATAAC